>JANAVB010031498.1:30000-36980 GCA_029216955.1 Iris pallida | reverse complement strand
ATATATATACTTCATTATTTTATGTATGTATATATTTTTTTATGTATGTATATATATAATATATATATATATATATATATATATATATATATATATATATATATATATATATATATATATATATATATATATGTCTTATGTATACAATATATTTATGTATATATTTCCTTGTGTATATATTATCATATATTACTATTATATGTATATGTATACATTAATTTTGTATATATATATATATATTATAGTTGAGTATTTTTCTTATATATATATATATAATATATATTATATAGATATATATAATATATATATATATATGTGTGTGTGTGTGTGTGTGTGTGTGTGTGTGTGTGTGTGTGTGTGTGTAATTTTTACATATATATATCCATTATGTAATATCCCTATATTAATGTATATATATTACTTATATATGTATTTTACTTAGCTTAGTGTAAATTATCTTTATAAGATAATATTCATACTTTTATAGTTACTATGTAAAATTTTACCTTATTAAAATATTAATATTTATTTTGCATTTCTACCACTTAGTATTTTCTGTATATTTAAATTACTGCAACCATTTGGTGTCCAAGCCTAGCATGGGTATTTGGGCTCAAATGTATTTTTACACATTCAAGACCTGTACAAGTCATATTGGACTTGATTCATGGCCTTGGGTCCTGTATTTGAACTTTGGTTCAAATTATATACATGGACAAAATATGCAGATAATTAATTATTGTGTGCAATGCTTTTTTGATTTTCTAAAAATACTTAAAGTACTGCTAAAATTGTGAAAAAATAGTATTTAGATACTATGTTAAGTTAGCTAATTTAGTATAATTTTTGTAGTATTTAATTTACTGTTTTGCCACTAGTTTGGCATATGAAACAAAAACTCATTTCTGTATACTTAGGAAAACTGATTTTTATAAAATACTTGTACTGGTTAATAAGTTCCAGAAAAATTATAAAAAATTTCTATGATTAACAAGGATCACTTTGGTACATTACTTTAAGAAAAATTAGGCTTTTTGTCTATCTCTAAAATTGTTAGAACACAATGATCTTTTGATTTATTTATTGATTAATTACGACTTGTAGCTTTTTGTGCTTTGGAGTTTTAGTCGTGTTGAACCCCATCCCTTACTAGTGTAAAGACCCTAGAAAGTTAGTTAACATAGTGTGTCACCCACATTGGTCTCCTATGCCAAAGTCATCATTTTGGCTAGGTGCCCAATCACAAGTCGTGTTTCACCAATTAGTGTCCTAGTGTTTTAGCTTAGTGTAAAACTAAGTTGTTGTATTTACTTCTACAGCGACGAGTTACCGGACATCCATAGCATTGTTATCACAGCTTGTTTTGTTTTGCTTTGCTAGAGACAAGTACTTTCTACGAACTTTACATATTGTCACATAAATGAACTGCAAACCCCACCATGTTAAATGCTGATCCTTGGGGTAGCAAGTTAGATCTCTACATGTTGTACTTTCAGTTACTACCATGCTTAGAACAGTCTTAATGTATCTCTCACATTATTAGAATATGGGTTATGGGGAAACTGTTAGTAGCGTACGTGATCATGCCCCCTTACTCGTACGTACGTACCGAGCAAGGTTGACATTTTATGTATACCTTGTCGTAGGCGCACCAGCTGTATTTGTACGTATGTACATCTATCGCTTGTTTTCACTTGTACGTATGTACATTTTATTTATATTGTGCCTCAGTACATTGTACATCTATTGACCGATCACGTACCTGCTATAGTTTTAAACATTACATATACATCTGTCTCTATGACATATGTGTCCTTGCCATGATAGACTATGTGATGCCATGCTTTCCAGTTATTCCTCTCGTGTTCATTTCCATGTTTCATATGCTAGTTTGCTAGATTTAGTACTTGCTCCCGTCCTGACAGGATAACGTTGTAGGTGTCCTTACTGAGGAGGAGTTACTCTGCGACACATATTATGGGATTACTGCCGAGGACCCGGCTCTGCTTTACGAGGATGTTCCTGCGGGAAACCTCGCCTAGTTTGTCTTTTGTTTACTTAGACTTTTGAGAGTAGACATGTATTAGACTATATCTTTTTGTAACTGGACATGTATCCAGTTTTACTTTACAGTTCACTTGTACTTGGACATTTTACTATACACGACGACTTTTGTGTTTGGAGCATTTATGATTCTTCTTCACTTATAGAACTGTTAGTACATTTAGTCTTATCCTGTTGTCTTTAGAACAGCTTACTACGTTTTATCTCAACGTAGGCTGGGCATGACTCGGCCTGGCCCAACAATTTGGGTAGCGGGTCGTGACATATTTTTAGTGGTGGCCCATGCAGGTCCTGACTAAACTGTTTGGTTACGTTATTGTACCAAGCATGCCTGCAATTAGGAATTAAGGTAATTAGACAACATTAGGAAAGACGCTTAGAACACTTAGAGGAATGCTAGGATTGCAACATAGGAAATACATCACATGTTTGCTATTATAATTAGATTTTCTTGCATATGATTACTTACTTTAAATAAGTCCTTATAAGTCTTTTTATGTGTAATTTAGATGGTGCTTACTCGTTCATCCCAGTATGTTACCCCCGAGAATGGGGCCCTCCATATCCAGTCAGTTGACCAGTTGACTGATACACCTCCACCTACCACATTCCCCCACTCCACAGATCCACAGACCCAGATACCACCTTCCACATCCCAGTCCCAGCAGGCCCCGATACTTCCACACCCCCTATCACTATACCCATCCAGGCTTCCGTCACACTCGACGGGACCCAGCTGCTCACACTGATCCAGGGGTTCCTAAAACCCATCAGGAGCAGACTACCCTACTCCGCCAGAGCATGGAGCGTTCTGAGGGACGTCCCGTGGTCCCACCACATGTAGAGCCACGGCAGAGAGGGGACGATCAAGGACTTCATGGGTCTGAATTCCAAGGAGTTCTCAGGGACTGAGGGCATAGTAGTAGCTGATGACTGGCTAGATTCGTGTAGAGAGGAATCTTCTGGGAGTTAGGATGCCGGATGACCTTCAGGTCGAGGTAGCAAGATTTCTGCTGATAGACTTAGCCGGAGTCTGGTTCAGGAATGAGCCATTGTTCGCGAGAGGTAGAGCCACTTGGGACCAGTTCAAGACCCAGTTCAAGAAAAAGTTCTTCTCGACCACTGCTAGAGTAGCCATGGGGCTACGATTCCAGAACATCCAGCAGGGGAACCGTTCTGTTGAGGAGTATGCGACAGAGTTTAGTCGCCTGAGCCGTTTCGCTCCTAGTCTGGTTGCTGATCCAGAGGAGATGACCCGTAGGTTTTGCCATGGTCTAGTTCCAGACATTGGCATTCTTATAGTGGCGAACGGTACGACTGACTACTACCAGAGCCTAGAGTTGGCCCGGAGTATTGAGGAGCGTCTTCTATCATGCAAGAGGCCGGCTTTGTACATCATGAGGGACCGTCCAAGCGTCAGGCTTTCCAGCAGAGAGCACCGACGCCACCCCAGCAGACTTACCGTCCCCCTACACCCCACCATCAGACCCCGCCAGTTCGAGTCCCGGGACCCCGACAGCAGCAGAAGGGAGCTATATGTTCTTTCTGCGGAAGACCAGGGCACGAGTACTCCATCTGCAGGAAGAGGCTGAAGCAGTGCTTAGTTTGTGGGTCTGCCACCCACATGATACGAGAATGCCCAGTAGCCAAGGGACCTAGAGGACCGCTTTCGACCCAGCAGCAGAGGTTCGGGCAGCATCTAGCTAGAGTAGAAGGGACCTCAGGGGAAGGTTTATAGTCTAGCCATTGAGCCGAAGCCGGAGCAGGTTTCGGAGCCAGATTACTTAGCTGACGTCATCACAGGTCATATTTATTTGCATACTTTTCTAGCTGTATGTTTGTTTGATTCTGGTGCATCTCATAGCTTCCTATCATTAGAGTTTATGCATAAACATCATCTAGTAGCTACACCTACTGCGGAGATTAGTAGAGTGATGATGGGAGGAGGACCAGTGCCTATTAGATCTATCTATAGATGTTCTATTTTTATGGCCGGGAGAGAGTTCAGGGGGCGATTCTTTGTGATGCCACTTTCGGTTATGATATCATATTGGGGATGGACTGGCTTAGCTATGCCCATGCATCTATAGATTGCCATGAGGGTAGTATTTTGTTCAGTCCCCCAGGCACAGCACCATTCAGTGTCAGAGGACAGGGCCGGAGATCAGCCTAGAGCCGAACTGTTGTACGACAGTTGGGGACGCAGCACCGCCACACCCTATCATTAGGGATTAGGAGTTTATGGATGTATTCCCAGAGGATCTTCCAGGACTTCCTCCTGACAGAGATGTGGAGTTCACTATAGATTTAGTGCCGGGTTCATCACCAGTATCCCGGGCTTGCTATAGAGTGAATCCCAAGGAGGCCATAGAGATGAAAGAGCAGATTGATGACCTGTTGAAAAAAGGTTTCATTCGATCCAGTGCTTCTCCATGGGGAGCACCAGTGCTCTTTGTGCCTAAGAAGGATGGTACAGTCCGGTTGTGTATTGACTATCGGGCCTTGAATGCCATCACCATCAAGAAAAAATATCCTCTGCCCAGGATAGATGATTTGTTCGACCAGTTGAGCGGGGCGAAGGTATTTTCCAGGATAGACTTGAGATCCGGGTACCACCAGGTGAAGGTTAGGCCAGCAGACATCCAGAAGACGACGTTCAACACGAAGTACGGGCAGTACGAGTTTCTGGTGATGCCATTTGGTCTCACAAATGTGCCAGCTGTCTTTATAAACTTGATGAATAAGACATTTCACCAGTATCTGGATAAGTTCGTCGTGGTGTTTATCGATGACATCCTGATATACTCGAAGACGCCGGAGGAGCATGCAGACACTTGCGGATAGTTTTAGAGATTCTGAGGTAGGAGAGATTGTTTGCCAAATTGCCGAAGTGCGAGTTCTTTTTAGACCGAGTGGAGTTTCTCGGCCATGTAGTCACTGGAGATGGAATCTCGGTGGATCCCAGGAAGATTGCTGCAGTTGACGTGGAAGGCTCCGACGTCAGTTTCAGAGATCAGGAGCTTTTGGGTTTAGCAGGCTATTACAGAAAGTTCATCCAGGACTTTGCTAGGATAGCTGAACCCATGACGAAGCTGACGCGGAAGGACGTAGAGTACATTGGTCAGAGGACTGCCAGCGGCATTTGAGGAGCTGAAGAGGAGGCTGACGACCGCTCCAGTTCTGACTTTACCTTCAGGTTCTGGAGGTTTCACCATATACAGTGATGCTTCTGGGAAGGGGCTAGGATGTGTCCTACAGCAGCATGGGAAAGTAATTGCTTATGCATCTAGGCAATTGCGGACTCATGAGAGGAATTATCCTACCCATGACCTAGAGTTAGCTGCGGTGATCTTTGCACTCAAGTTATGGAAACATTACTTATACGGAGAGCGTGTGGAAATCTTTACTGACCACAAAAGCTTGAAGTATGTGTTCACGCAGAAAGAGCTGAACATGAGGCAAAGACGATGGTTGGAGTTGATGAAGGACTTCGACATCGATTTATAGTATCACCCCGGGAGGCAAATGTGGTGGCGGATGTGCTGAGCAGGCATCCGATGGCATGTACCTGATGATTGATCGGCATTTGCGGGAGGATCTAGAGAAGCTCGGTATCGAGCTAGTTCGGCCAGGATCAGTGATACATATGATGGCGCTTGACATTCAGTCAGGTTTGATGGAGCAGATCCGGGAGGCACAGTCTACAGATGAGAGCCTTCGCAGACTTCGACCCCAGGCATTAGCTGGATTGCTGGATGACTTCACTATAGCAGAGGATGGATCCCTAAGGCATGGCAGCCGATTGTGCGTGCCGAATGGAGAGCTGGTAGAGGCAGTCTTGTAGGAGGCGCACCGATCGAGATATTCTATTCACCCTGGTGCTAACAAGATGTACCGTGACTTGCGGAAACATCTTTGGTGGCATGGGATGAAGAGGGATGTATCACGTTTCATCTCGAGATGCCTAGTTTGCCAGCAGGTCAATACGGAGCGCCAGAGGCCAGCTGGTTTGTTGCAGCCGTTACCCATTCTCGAGTGGAAGTGGGAACATATTACGATGGACTTCGTTTCAGGGCTTCCTCGTTCCCAAGGAGGGAAGGATGCCATCTGGGTCATCGTAGACAGGCTGACGAAGTGTGCGCACTTCATACCCTTCAAGGTGGGGCTTTCTACCGAGAAGTTGGCGGAGCTATACATGCAGCAGATAGTTCGCCTACACGGAGTGCCGGTGAGCATCGTGTCAGACAGAGACAGCAGATTTATATCCCACTACTGGAGGAGCTTGCAGGAGGAGTTGGGCAGTAGGCTCAAGTTCAGTACGGCGTACCACCCGCAGACAGATGGGCAGTCCGAGAGGACGATACAGACACCGGAGGATATGCTGAGGACTTGTGTGCTGGACTTCGGAGGATCATGGGAGAGCCATCTGCACTTGGTAGAGTTTTCATACAATAACAGCTACCAGGCCAGTATTGGTATGTCTCCTTTCGAGGCGCTATATGGACGACGATGCCGCACACCGCTCTTTTAGGATAATGTCGGAGACAGAGTTATGCTTGGGCCAGAGATGATCACGGATGCAGCAGAGAAAGTCGGGATGATCAGAGACAGGCTCAGAGTAGCTCAGGATAGGCAGAAACACTGGGCTGATGCTAGTCGCAGACCGATGGAGTTCGCAGACGGTGATATGGTGCTAGTGAAGATATCACCTACTAGAGGGACGATCCGGTTCGGACGAGGAGGGAAGCTGAGCCCCAGATACATCGGGCCGTTCGAGGTACTTGGCAGGATCGGAGAGGTAGCTTACAGGGTTGCACTTCCACCCAACCTAGCAGGAGTTCACGACGTCTTTCACGTATCTCAGCTGAGGAGATATGTTCCAGACCCCAGTCATGTGCTAGATCATTCAGAGTTGG
>JANAVB010031498.1:0-25000 GCA_029216955.1 Iris pallida | reverse complement strand
AAATCTCACGAACACACTGTATCAGTGAACACATGGTCGTAATGTGTCTCCGTGTCCATTTTGGACACAAAAAATACCTCAATTAGGGTTAGGGTTTACCTTCAGTCTCCTTGCGGTGGTGGAGGAGGAGGAGGAGGAGGATCTCGCGGTGGAGAAGGAGAAGGGGCTCACGGTGGAGGAGGAGGAGGAGGACGGGCTCGCCGGAGGGAGGAGAAAGGGCTCACGGTGGAGGAGGAGGATGAGCGGCGCCGGAGGGAAGGGGGTGGCTGTCGTCGAGGTCGGGGAAGAGGGGCGGGAAAATAAAATTTGGGGAGAGGGAGAAATGAAAAGTCGAACCGAGGAAACCCTTTTTATCAGATATTAGCGACGTCCAAAAATACGTCGCAAAGCATTTAATATTCGGCGACTTATTAATCGTTGCGACGCTAAACGTCGCTGAACTAATAAAACTAGCGACGTTTTCCGACAAGTCAACGACGTTGATTTTTATTACGCTAAAGGTAGTCGCAATATGTCGCTGTTTGTCGCTATCAGCGACGTATTGTGACGCATTCTTTAGGAGTCGCTAAATCCAAAAATATTAACGACGTTTTAAGTTGGCGTAACTAATTTCATCGCTAATATGACTTATTTTGGTAGTGGAGGCTGCCACATACTCGGCTTCCATGGTGGAATCAGCAATACATTTTTGCTTGATACTCCTCCACACAATGGCTCCACCTCCCAAAGTAAACACATAACCTGAGGTAGATTTCCTGGAATCCCTATCTGACTGAAAATCTGAGTCTGTATACCCCAAGGGAACTAAACTATCTGCCTGGTAAACTAGCATATACTCTTTAGTCCTTTTCAGGTACTTCAAAATATGCTTTACGGCAGTCCAGTGCTCTTGTCCTGGATTAGACTGATATCTGCTGACCATGCCTACGGCAAAGCAGATGTCTGGTCTCGTACATAGCATTGCATATATTAAGCTTCCTACTGCTGAAGCATAAGAAACTGCCTTCATGTTCTCTATCTCTTTAGGTGTCCTCGAATACTGTTCCTTTGAGAGAGCAATTCCATGTCTAAAAGGTAAGAAACCTTTCTTAGAATTTTGCATACTAAAACGAGTTAGTACAGTATCGATATAGGAAGCTTGGGATAAGTCCAACATCCTTTTCTTGCGATCTCGTAGAACTTTGATCCCAAAGATGTGACCTACTTCTTCCAAGTCCTTCATATCAAACTGTTTGGATAACCATACCCTTACATCAGATAACACCTTCACATTGTTTCCAATGAGCAAGATGTCATCCACATAAAGTACTAGGAACACCACCACGTTTCCGTCATACTTTCTGTATACACATGATTCATCCTGACATTGATCAAATTCATAGAATTTTATCACCTGATCAAAACATATGTTCCAAGATCTTGAAGCTTGCTTAAGTCCATAAATGGACTTCTTGAGCTTACAAACAAGATGCTCCTGGCCCTTTTCAATGAACCCGTCTGGTTGCTTCATATAAATGTCTTCCTCAAGACTTTCATTAAGGAAAGCTGTCTTGACATCCATTTGCCAAATCTCATAATCGAGATGAGTTGCAATAGATAAAAGAATTCGGATAGACTTAAGCATGGCTACAGGAGAAAAGGTTTCCTCATAATCGATACCCTCTCCTTGAGTAAAACCTTTTGCTACAAGCCGAGCTTTAAAGGTTTCAACCTTACCGTCTGATCCTCTTTTTCTCTTATAGACCCATTTGCATCTAATGGCTTTTACACCAACGGATGGTTCTACAAGCTCCCAGACCTGATTAGAATCCATAGATTCTATTTCATATATCATTGCTTTTTGCCAAGACTCTGTATCTTTATCTTGGAGTGCTTCATTGTTGGTACATGGATCATAATCTTGTTCCTCAGGGACGAAGTCTGACGACTCTCCCAAGAACATATATCTATCAGGTTGTATCACAACCCTTCCACTACGACGAGGCACTATCGGTTGTGGTATAATATTTGTGACACGTTGTGCAGTTATTTGTGATTTATCCTCTTGTATTGTTGGTACTAAAGTACTTGGTGTCTCACGTCTCAGTTCTTCTAGAACAACTCTACTTGTGGGTTTATGGTTCATCACATAGTCTTCCTCTAAGAATCGGGCATTGGTGCTAACAATGACCTTCTGATCCTTAGGACTATAAAATAAACCTCCTTTCATTCCTCTTGGATAGCCTACAAACAAGCGTACTTCTGTACGAGATTCCAACTTATCTACTTTTCCATTCAGCACATGTGCTGGACTACCCCAAATACGAACATGTTTCAGACTAGGCTTACGTCCAATCCACAGCTCTGTGGGAGTAAGAGGTACTGACTTAGAAGGAACCAAGTTCAAAATATAAGCTGCAGTCTCTAAGGCATATCCCCAAAACGAATTTGGCAAATCCGAATAACTCATCATTGATCTAACCATCTCCATAAGAGTTCTATTCCTTCTTTCGGCTACACCATTCTGTTGGGGCATTCCAGGTGCAGCCAATTGGGATGCAATCCCAGCCTCTGATAAATAATCCTTAAACTCTCCAAAGAGTTACTCGCCACCACGATCTAACCGTAATGACTTGATACATTTTCCATGACGTTTCTCCGTTTCAGCCTTGTACTCTTTGAATTTCTTAAAGCACTCAGACTTACGGCGCATCAAATAAATGTATCCATACCTTGAATAATTGTCAATAAATGTGACAAAATATTCAAAGCCACCTCTAGCTTGGATAGTCATGGGTCCTCACAAATCAGAATGAACCAATTCCAACACATCTTTGGCCCTATACCCCTTTGCCGTAAAAGGCCTTTTGGTCATTTTACCTTCCAAGTAGGATTCACAGACTGGTAGTGCCTCCACTTCCAATAAACTCAAAGGTCCATCTTCAACCAGTCTTTGAATCCTTCTTAGGTTAATATGCCCCAATCGCAAGTGCCAAAGATATGTTTGGTTCATACAAGAAGGTTCTTTTCTCTTATTTAAGTTAGATGACATATTATTCATTTCCATAAGTTGCATTGTAGGCAAAATAGGATTAATGATATACAAATTATCAACCAATGCACCAGAACAAATAAAATGTTTATTCTTTCTAATAACAATATTGTCATTAAAATAAACTGAATATCCATCCTTAACTAACATAGAAACAAAAACTAAATTCCTTCTAAGTGAAGGTGCATAAAGACAATCTCTCAATGTCAAAGACTTATTTCTACCAAAAGATAAAGTAACATCTCCTAATGCAACGACCGATACTTTTGTAGTATCACCCATGAACAAGTGCTACTGGGAAGAAGCTGCATTGACAGCCACTTTTATTTTAAATATAGCTAGTGCCTCATGCAACTTCAGACGTTACTCCTCATGAACTCTGGTTCAAGGTCAGACCTAACTTGAATGTCATTCGAGTATGGGGGTGTTTGGCATATGTCAAGCTTCCAGATTTGAAGATTCAGAAGCTTGGGACGAGGACTACTAAGATGATCTTCTTGGGATATGCCGAGAAGAGTGATGCTCGGAGATTTCTTGATATTGAGTCAAATCATATCATTGAATCTCACAACGCAGAATATTTTAAAGACAAATTTGTAAGGCACAAGAATATTGTTCTTGCGGATGTACCGGAGAACAATCTGGTTGCGCAGCAAACTGAAGTCTTCAATGAAGATGTGGTCCAAGAAGATGTTGTTCTTGAAACAACGATTGAACCAGAACAAGCTGAGCCGTCAGCTAAGCGTGTGAGGAGGTCGAAGGACTTCGGAAGTGACTTTGTCACCTATCATGTGGAAGCAGATCCGCTTACCTATGATGAGGCAATGAAGACCAGATGCAGTTTTCTGGAAGGAGACAATTGATAATGAAATTGATTCCATCACTTCAAATAACACTTGGGTGTTGGTTGATCTTCCTGAAGGAGCGAAATCCATCGGATGCAAATGGATCTTCAAGAAGAAGATGAAAGCAGACGGAACTATTGACAAGTTCAAGGCTAGGTTGGTAGCTAAGGAGTTTTCTCAGAAGCAGGGGATTGACTACTTTGACACGTATGCTCCAGTAGCCCGGATGACCACCATCAGAATATTGATTGCTCTCGCAACAATACATAAGATGGTGATACATCAGATGGATGTGAAAATGGCTTTCCTAAATGGCGAACTGACCAAAGAGATTTACATGCAACAGCCAGAGGAATTTGTCATCAAGGGTCTTGAAGACAAAGTCTGCAAGTTGGTAAAATCTTTGTACGGACTTAAACAGGCTCCCAAGATGTGGCATGAGAAATTTGACAAAGTTATAAGGTCAAATGGCTACATGGTCAGTGAGACGGACAAGTGTGTTTACACGAAGTTCCCTGATGGAAGAGGTGTGATCGTTTGTCTGTACGTGGACGACATGCTTATCCTAGGTACGGATATGGGTTGTGTCACAGAGACAGAAATTTATCTCGAGTAAGTTCAGTATGAAGGACTTGGGGAAAGCTGATGTGATCTTAGGGATCAAGATCATCCGGATAGATACTGGACTAGCACTGTCACAGTCTCATTATATTGAAAAAATGATCAATCATTATGGGTATCGGGATCTTCCAGGGATCGATACGCCATACAGGTGTGATATGAAGCTGAAGCCTAATTCAGGGGAAAGCGTCAGGCAGCTGGAGTATGCAAGCGTAATCGGAAGTTTGATGTATGCTACTACTGCCACAAGGCCTGACATAGCTTTCACCATGGGAATGGTGAGTCGTTTCACGAGCAACCCAGGTGTTGAACACTGGAAAGCTGTGAAAAGGGTTATGAGATATCTCAAGAAGACTTAGACATATGCACTGTGCTACAGCGGAGATCCGTCGGTAGTGGAAGGCTTCTGTGATGCCAGCTGGTGCTCAGAGGTGGAGAGTGTAGAAGCATGGAAAATATCAAAATGATGGTCTATGCGGCTCGGAGCAGGAGAACCCCATGCGGCTCATAACAGGGGCAGTCTCATGCGGTTCAGAGAGACTCTCAGTTTCATGCGGCTCGGGGCAGGAGAATCCATGCGGCTCCATAGGGGCAGTCCCATGCGGTTCAAAGAGTCTCCCAGCCTCATGCGGCTCGGAAGTACATGCGGCTTACTAACGACCAACAGAAATATACGGCTCGATCAACACCACGTGTCCCCGTGGGATCCCTTCACACAGCTGGCCATCAAGTAATAGCCTTATTTAATGCTCTGCCATGATTTGACAGCTGACGGCTTTGACATAAAGTGCCATGATGGTCCTGTCATAATAACAGACTCTTCGGGAACAGGAGAAAATCTCTGACACGATCCGAGATTGCCACGTGGCTACTCCCATGCAGCTCAATTGAAGAACAGCTTCATACGGCTGGCAGGAATCATCTTCCTGCGGCTCACCAAGAAACTATCCCATGCGGCTTGCAAGTACTATACTTATGCGGCTCACTGAGACGCTGTCTCATGCGTTTCATGGATATCATGCGGCTCTGGTAGGGCCCACCATTAAAACACATGGCAGAGATTCAATTGCCCCCATGACTTGATAGCTGGTAGCAGGGTGATTATGGGACGCGTGGTATTAAATCAATCAGAGATTTATCAGATCCTAATAACCATATTTAACGCTATCCTCATAATTAATGAGATCATGTCATATCATTCGTGATCAAGCCAATGGGACTGTAGGCCTCTAAAATAAAGTCACGCTGAGTTAATTCAGCTTATCAGAACAAAGTCTAAAATACACGCTGAGTTCTATCAGACCATTTCTTCAAATATATATAGAGTTTAAACGGTACACAGAGACAGCTCATCTTTTGTCAGAGTGTCATTATGACTGACAGTACAACAGTCAAAGAATGTCTCCTCGAATGCCACGTATGCACGGGACTCGAGAGATCACAGCCGACTATTGCGTGACTTTCGAAATCTTCCTCAACAAGATTTAGTCTTCGTCAAGTTGGCGTACCAAAAAGACCTTATCGTCATTTAATGTGACTGACAAGGCAATCAATGTCAGAGATTTTGTGTCAGTCGAGGCACGTCGAATCAAGATAGCTGGCCGTTCTGACTCAAGTCTGCGTGTATTTTGAACTTCTATGTTCTTTCCTCAAGCTTGCGTGTATTTTGAAGCTTTCTGCCCCAAGTCTGCGTGGATTCTGAAGCTTTCTGTCCCAAGTCTGCGTGGATTCTGAAACTTTCTGCCCCAAGTCTGCGTGGATTTCATCTTCAACCAGTTGGCGTGGATTTCATCTCAAATTATCAGATTGGAGTACGTGGCAGACATGCCACAGATCTCTCGTATGCGTGCCCCAGTAACTTGCACACGACTCATGCATGATTGCCATGTGTCCAACAGTTATGGGCCACGTCCAGTAACTGCTCATCAACTTTGCGTACGTTTGAGTCCTGCGTGATTATCAACTATGCACAGGTTATGAAAACAGTTATCTTTTTAGTTATTTTTGACTCTATAAATAGAGTTCTCACTACACCAAAACAGTCGTTTCCTAACGACTATAAGCGTTAGGAAAATTATTCCTAACGGTTTTTTACCGTTGCTTCCATGGCGTGGGAAATTTTGCTAACGGTAAAAAGCGTTGGGAAAATAAATTTTCCAACGAATTTTTACCGTTAGGAACACAAATTTTCCTAACACTTAAAAACTGTTGGGAACGCAAATTTTCCAACACTTAAAAACTGTTAAGAAAGCAAAATTTTCCAACAGTAAAAAACCGTTAGGAATGGATCCATAAATTTAAAAAAAAAATTTGCACTATTTAACCTGTGATGGCTCTGTTGAATCCACTCAATATAAACCATTAGTCATTGTGACAATATAATTTACACGAGATTTTACATAAGAACACACTACATCATAAACTAACTCCTACAAAATGAATTTGATACACAAGTTTATATACAAGTATGAGATAGTCATCACCCGGATCGGTTCATGTTGGGTGCATGATACTCGGGTGCCTGATACTCTCTGGCTGTTTCCTTCTCGGATTTGCTCCTGCTGCGTATCACTCGCCTCTGGGGATTCTTCGATAGACTTTTGGTTTCCCTGGTCCGCGGGACTGAGAAGCTCTGAGTTTTCGGTAGGGAAATTGTGTTCCAAGCCCTGTAATTAGCAGTCGAGTGCGCCATAGCATACCCTCCTTTGTATCTTCAGATATTCAGGCACCAGCTCATAAAAGCGAGACAATTTCTCAGATGAAGCAGCCTGAAAAAAGCCTCAACTGTTTATAATACATATACCACTGAATAATCATGAATTCATGAAGTTTAGATACCTCCTCTAGCATACACTAATCTCAAACCTTAAACCATGTATTGTCGAACAAATTGCTCGTTGCTTAGACGATGTATATGTAGCTCTCCTGATCCACAGTGACAGGGAAATAAAAGGAAACAACTTTTGATTTTCATATACAAAACTAAAACTGCACTGTAGAATAAATCTGGATATGAATAAGTTGCAGGTAAAAGAGGCTTATCTTGGGATAGTTTCTAAGTTTCTCCAAATAGTCGAGCATTGTCACTCCCCCAAACTAGGATAGGATCCGATGAACTTCTCAATTTGTCTCTCTACAAATCATACATAAAGTATAATTGGTGATTTAGAACCTCGTCGTGTGTAAGTTTCATATAATAGATGAAATAATCAAACATGTAGTATTGATCCAAAATACTCTACTATACCATGATAATCTCCTGGCTCGTACGATGACTTTTGACCCGATGTGGAGGACGATGCTCGATTTGCTGCAAGAGGAAGGAAATCTTTTACACCAACTTCAGAGTAAAATGTAGTGATCAACTCAACTGCTGATTACAAACCTGCATTCAAATTGGCATGTTTATCATTTGCTTCCATCTTGATGCCACCCAATTTTGGCGAAACACCTTCATCATAAATATCCAAATTGGATGCTGATATTGAACGATGTTCAAATAACTTCCTTCTCTTGAATGAACATCTCTCCGTCCTTTGGCGTGTATAGCACATTTTCGTTTTCCTGTTCCGATTAATAGCCTTCATGTCTGCACCAATAAACAAAACCACTAGTTAGTAATTCTCGTATTTAACAAAAATCAGTGTACAAAATCAATAGAACAGACCAAACACACATCAAAACAATCTGGAGAATGGAGATCATAAAGTGCATATAAACATACCAGTGTTAGAAAGTTGTCCATCCTTGGGAGCTACTTTCCAGAACTTAGATGTGAATAGCTTTCTTATCCTGCAATCGCCTATATGTTGTGGCCTAAAGGTCTTAAAGGTATTGATCCTGGGATGAGTGCACCAAGAGGAGTTTTCATCATCATCGCCATCTACAGGAATCCCATTGCCACAGTTGGGAAAGGAAGAATTACGAGGAATGGGCACCTCGACGCTGCTGTCAGAGCTGACAAAACCCGGGGGTTTGGCATCTACATCCATCAGATCCTCTGAACCAATTCTACTAACCACATTGGCAATCGTTCTCCGTTCAGCTTGGAGTGGGGTCTTTATCCCAACCTCTGACTTGCGTGGCCCCTTCGGTGCAGGAGAGCATCCTTCTTTACAGAGTTCCTTGGGGCTGTCAAATTCACCATTTTTGCAACTAAGAATCGATTCTCTAGCATCTTTTCCTATATTTCTCGGAGATGGAGAGCATTTCTTCGGGTCATACCTTGTCCTCTCATTGTAGCTTGCCTGATCAAAGACTTCAGCTTCAAATTGCTTCTCATGGCCTATATTCTCCTTCTTAATAACGCCCTTTATGCTAGATGTCCCACCATCCTTATGTGGAAGCAAACTACTCTCTCTCCCCGATAACAGTTCTCCGGCAACAGCGGCAAGCAAATCGAATGCACACATCTGATTGTCCTCAACCTTCTTTCTCGTCGATCGCTTTCCCTATAAATTGATTGTTACAAAGTCGCTCAAAAACTAGAAAACTAAAAAAGAACCACAAAAGAACAATGTGAGCAATTTATGCCATATATATGTATGTATATATTTACCCTCACCGAGCTTGGAACTCGTGGCGGCATCGGAGGGACCTCGTAGTCACTTGCTTGCTTACAAAAATCCTGTGATAGAGAAGACCCAAGATTAAAACTGTGCTTTCGGATCATAGAAAAGATTATATACATATAACTCAATTGGAAAAACCAATTCGAATTAAGAAGATTCCAATTTCATTGTTTGGTACCTAAGCTTCCAATTTGGATCATGGGAAAGATTATATGCAAGATATTTAAATTCAAGATGACAAGCAAGGAAAAAAAGTAAACAAAGATTCAAACTTTGCTTTTGGATTGTACAACAGATCACATGCACACAACTCAAAACAATAAAGACACAAAATCCAGAGATATGTGTGATCAATGAGTGTGATCAATATAGTGTTGATCTGATCAATATGCTTAGATGGTCTGAAGGAAACCATGAAAAAGAGATTGACATAGCATTCTGCAGCTAAGAGCAAAGCATCTATAGCAGCATCATGACCCTCTGAAGTAATGTCATGCTGAGAACATAAATCCAATGCTAGGCGTTGAAACTCCGAAGCCCTAATCTCACAAAAGCATCAAATTTCATAGGTAATTCAGGCACGTCAATCTTCTCATCAGCGCCAGCGCTACTAGATTTCAATGAGACACGAGGGTGGACAGAAGTGCCAATTGAGCCAGTCAAAGGTTATTCCAGATCAATCACTTTAGAAAATGTACATTTGCATAGATCAACGTCAGGAGAAAATGGCATGTGCGACCCCAGAACAGAAAGAAGTACACTGCATTCGAAGAAAAGAGATTGTACAGGTAATACTAAAACTAATTAGATGGAAAATGCAACATCTAAGTTTCCTACAATAATAATAATAACTTTGCAAAATTCAAATTTACCAATTTGGAACGGATTTATTCACCACTTCCAATTGAAAAACAAATTTTAGTGATTTAAAAACAGACATAACTAAAGAAATGTTTGGAATTTTTAAAATTGTTTGGAATTTACAAAACTATATAACCATACCAGTAAGCTCCCATGTAAAGTAATATCCATTACTATATCTTAGTTGACGAACTTTCAAAGTATCCAAATCAGGAAAAAAAATAAAGAAGTTTTACAGTAACAAAGTAGCAGAGCAAAACCTTGGAGCGACAGAGCCGCATCTCCACTCAGATTCTAGGGATGGAAGAACAACAGGCCTTCTAGCTGCTGTATGAATTATATTAAGCACAATTGCACAACTCCTCTCCTGCTTTTCTAGAAATACAGCAGAAACAAACACTACAAGATATTAAAGGATATGCCAAAATGGATGATGTGTTAGTATCACCATGTTCGCATGGTGTTGTGTATTATTCGTGTCCGTTCAACATAAGTCAGCTATGGCTTAATACCTATATTGGCCTTTAGGAGTGTATACATACATGTTGCACTAATTATCTGCATCGTAGATCTTCATACAGGAATGAGGTATGTAGTAAAAGCAAGGATACCCAAAATTCCTTTCCAGGAATCAAAAACATTCAATCAATTAGGTTCTAGTATACATACATACAGTAAAAGCAAGGATACCCAAAATTCCTTTCCAGGAATCAAACACATTCAATCAGTTAGGTTCTAGTATATGTTCTCCAAGCATGGGAGGGCTCTTCCTGTCCTGGTGTTGGTAATGTTTCTCCCTCTATAGAATTATATATAACTTGTATCGGGTGGGTCTCATTACTCATATTGCATCGACTGAGCAAAGTTCTTGAGAACCCTCTATGAAGAGGTAGCTTTTGGTAACAAAATTGGTGGGGTTTTGGTTAGAAGAGGCTTATCTTGGGATAGTTTCTATCTAAGTTTCTCCAAATAGTCGAGCACTGTCACTCCCCCAAACTAGGATAGGATCCGTTGAACTTCTCAATTTATCTCTACCTTTGCTGTGAAATTGAAGGACTTCAAAAAACTTATATGAAACCTTATGAAAAGTAAGACACTTAAACTAAACATAAAATTAGTCAATAACGTAGCATACCTGTAAAATTAGTCATCTAAAATCCTCCAAGCTTTATATAGGTGGATATGTATAATGAACATAACAAAAGGGATGGAAGTTATCCATGGATATGTAAAATGAACATATCCACAACAAAATGAACATAAGCCATGGGTGTTATCAAAATAAGGTTATGTAAAATGAACATGTCCACAACAAAATGAACATAAGCAGTGGGTGTAAACATAGCACCTATTATTTTTCTCACAGCACCTCTTTCATAGAAGATTTTTCTCTCAGCAAAATGTGTAAACAAAAGAAAGATCAAGAAACTAGTAATATATTCATGGATAACACCCATTGCTTTATATATAATGAACATAACAAGTCCTAGACAAGCTACTAGGACATCCTTGACAAGCATTCAAGATATTCTATGAAGAGGACTGTGAGAAAAATAATACTTCCTACCATGTAGGAAAAGATCCACATGTCTATATAAACCTGGCAACGCAAAGGCCATGTCCTTGGTAGGCCTGTGAGGAACTGGACCACCAAAGCTTGTATACCTGAAATGACTGACATATAAAAGAAAACACATATTTATAAGTTTTGGTAATTATATGGCAAATATTTCAGTGAACTCGATCAACATACTCTCAAATTTTCAGCATTAAGAAACATTTACCAGCTATTTCATGCTTCAGTCGACATCTTGCGCTTGTAAGGTTCATTTGGAGAGAATTTATCACAATAGAAACCATTGTAAGGTTCATTTAATTATCTCCAATGGCATTTAGTCCAATTAAAGGTTACAAAACTGATTTGAGTCCTCTTTCATAGAATATTTGTTCAGGATATCACACATTTGAATAGCATCTTTCTGTGCTGGTAAAGGGTCAGTCAAGAAGAATTATAAGGCATACATGAATAATTAGGATAACACCCCTTGCTTTATATATAATGAACATAACAAAAGAAACTAGTCCTATATTCATGGATAACACCCATTGCTTTATATATAATTAACAGTAAAATGTGTAAACAAAAGAAAGATCAAGAAACTAGTAAAATATTCATGGATAACACCTATTGCTTTATATATAATGAACATAACAAGTCCCAGGCAAGCTACTAGGACATCCTTGACAAGCATTCAAGATATTCTATGAAAGAGGACTGTGAGAAAAATAATACTTCCTACCATGTAGTAAAACATCCACACGTCTGTATAAACCTGGCAATAGCAAAAGCCATGTCCTCGGCAGGCCTATGAGGAACTGGACCACCAAAGCTTGTAAACCTGAAATGACTGACATATAGCAGAAAACACATATTTATAAGTGACAATGAGCTGACTTTTGGTAATTATATGGCAAATATTTCAGTGAACTCGATCAACATACTCTCAAATTTTTAGCCTTAAGAAACATTTACCAGCTATTTCATGCTTCAGTCCACATCTTGGGCTTGTAAGGTTCATTTGGAGAGAAGTTATCACAATAGAAACCATTGTAAGGCCGGTTGCCGCATTTGCACCGCCATGCCTCCGAGTAATACTCTATGATGGCATGAGAGCCAGCGCCCGGAGGGACGGTCACGTGGACCGGGCGGCACGGCATGCATATGCCGCACTTGCCTCTGCACCGCGGCGGGTAGGAGCCGAGCCCGACCAGCTGGCTTGGCCTACTGGCGCTCCCAGCCCACTCCTGGTGCAATACTGCAACCAAGAACATGCACAAGTTAGCATCAAATTTATACTTGGCACTACTACTACTACTACTAGCATCCTTGATAAGAGTACTAAATACAAGAAGAACGCAGCCACCTGAGAGTGTGAGTAGGTATTTGTCATTGAGCCACATATATCTGTTGGAAAATACAGAGAAGAAGACAACAAAGGAAAAAAATAACTAAAACCAAAGAAGGTTGAAAAAATCAAAGAACCCAAGTGCTCAATACTCCCTATGTTTGGTGTGTCGCTAGTGTTCAACACAAACTCTAGAGTTTGGGGTTGTTGTTGTTGTGATGGTTCATGTTTATATATCAAGATTATTCAAACAAGCCCCGCAGGTTGAATAGAACTAGATCCGTGCATCTGTATAATTTCTTTAAATCTCTAAATTTGGTACTTATGTTGTAGCTAGAAAGAAAAGTCTAGTGTTTGATCAGTGTAGTATGGAAATGTTTGTAAAAGCAACAACATAGATGATAAGTTAAGAGCTCCAAAGGCCCAAATACATAGAACCAATTCCAAGTAAACATAAATGTGGCAATGGAAAGGGAGAATCACAACATGAAGTCGCAAACTAACCCCTAAACTCAGTATAAGTGAATTGTTCACTTGAATGCAATTGCAAGTGTAATAATAACCGAAGGGAATGAAGTTTTAATAATTTTCACAAAAAACATGCTAATTACATATTAGCATAACTAGTTTTAATAATTTTGTAGCATAAATGCTTTCTGGAAGTCCATTGTTCGGAAGCGCACTATTTTTTTTCTTACAGATTTTCTTAATATTTCAGAGAATTCACACACTTATACTACCAACTATTACTAATCTACTAGAAAAATTCTCATTTACAGGTTATCATCCTGCCATCTATTCAGCAGGTCCTAAACCCTAAAAATATAATTGAATAATGAATCCGAGATCCGAAACACTAACCAAAAAATTGGTAGACAAAGGCCCCTCGGCTCCCACGCCGACATCACCTTCGTCTACTGTTGTCTTCTCCACCAATCTATTAATTGATCCTGGAATCTCTCAAAAGTCAAGATCCTACGAATAAAAATCGAGAAAAAAATTGGAAAGAAAAGAGAGAGGGATTGGCACGTACGTCTAGTAGGCGGATTGGTCGACCCGGTGGTCGATCTTGAGGGCCTCGTCGAAGTTGATTAGGATGGAGAAGACCCGGTGCCGATTCCTGACCAAAAATGGCCCATACATGATACTTTGGGTGAAGTAGGCTCCTCCTCTTCTTCTTCCAGCATCTTGTTGGTTTGCGCCTGTAGTGGTCGGGTATCATGGGGACGATCGGACCCGAGAACAGTAGCGGACATACGCTGGGACAAGTGGGGTCCTGAGTAGGAGGAGGAGGGAAGAAATGGAAAAAAATGGTTACAACAGAGAGAACGAGAGAGAAGAGCGGGGCTGGGGAGCCCTGAGAAGAGCGCGCACAGAAAAAATTGGGGGGAATGGAAAATTGTTTCCCCCCCACAACACTTTCACAGAAAAGGTACTGGGTTGTGCTTTTTTTTTTTTTCCAACTTTTTCTTAAATTTGGTAACGGTTTCTAACTGTTATAATATAAATAATATGTATTATGTATATTAAAATTCAGTTTTCTCTATTTATACTAATAGTTTTTTGCATTGCCAATAGTTTTTTACCGTTAGTAATTAGTAACGGCAAAAAACTGTTAGTAACTGAAAAAATATTGTGTTGTAAAATCCCTCTTTTGGTGTAGTGTCTCTTCTTATTCATTGTACAGATATACAGAATATCTAAAATTGCTGTAGAATTCTTGAGATCTTTTCTTCTTTGCATCATCCAAGGGATAAAGCGATCGTCTTCTAGATCGGATTCCTAAAGTTGTATTTTCCCAGAAATACAATAAATAAAGTGAATTTATTTATGGAAAACAAATTGGCGACTCTACTGGGGAAACCCATCTCCTCTTCTGAGATGGCAACAACTCAATGCGACGCTTCGTCGGTCGGATCGACGAAGAAGGTGATATCGATTCAGTTCAATCAACTCGCCTATGAAGAAATGCAGCGGGCTAAGGGTGGCAAGCACACTTCAGCCTCCATCACCACCGCCAAATCAAAGGGACGATCTGTCTACGTCCCTAAGAATCTGTTGGCAGCCAAAGATAGTGAAGTTCCTGCCACATTGTCCATTACTAGCACTGGCAAGAACTCTACTGCAGGCACGCATACTCCTGTGTTCTCGAAAATAACAGCATCCAAAAGTCACGCTAACAGTGATGGCTCCTTAGCCAAATCTGTTTCCGTAGTCACGCAGTCCAAAAGTCACGCTGACAGTACTGGCTCTTTAGCCAAGTCTGTTCCAGCGTGCATTTCCAAACCTAAAAATCACGCTAACAGCACTGGTTCTTTAACCAAGCCTGTCTCAGCGTGTATTCTGCACGCATCATCTACTAAATCAGCTCTCCCTGACTCAGCGTGCGTACCAAAATCTGGCTTTTTAGCCAAAACTTCATATGCTGACAACACTGGCTCCTTAGCCAAATCATCATCAGCATACTCTAAGAAGAATAGCTCTTTTAGCTATTTCTTCTTCCTTGCCAAGTTCTGCTAGAACTGGGGGTAGTCTTGCTATGGCTCCTCCACAAATAGCTCACAAAGTCCCTTCGAAAAGGAACAACTCTTTAGTTGTTTCTTCTGCTCCTGCAGTGTTTACTTCAGGAACAGCTTTGGCTGACAATTTTGTTAGTTAAAGAAAAAGAAATAGTCTTTTGACTACTCTTCCTTCTGGACATTCTATGTCTCAAAATTTGAACAAGTCTAAAAAGAAACATTTCTTAATGTCTTCTTCTACGACTTCTTCAAATTGGGCACATAATTTGTCTTTGCAAAAAGGTTTGTTACCAACTCCTACTCAAGGGGATGGTTCAACTCTTCCTTCTCTGCAAATATCCAGATCAATGGAAGAAAAACTTCAAGTGTCAAAAACCAATGTTTTACCTCCAACAGATCTAAGATTAAAACTTAATCAATCCCGTTTGGGAAGTACTTCCGGTGTTAAGAAACCACACCAATCAGAAGCAAAAGTAAGAGATCCGGATGCAGAGTATGCCAGAAATTATGTGGCTCAGATTAATCACTCTTTGTATAATCAAGAGCCGCCAAGGCCCAAGAACAGAAAATACATTCCTAAAAATGCACAAAGATTGTTCTCAGATATACCTCAATCTTTACATACAGATTTACGAGAACATCTTCAACAAAAAAGGGGGAATAATTCTGTGTCAATGGATCATGACCATGTTGATCATGAATGTGACTTCCAGCCAAGAGTCATAATTCAATACAGATGTCAAACTAAACGATAATCTGTCTTCAATCGGATTCAGTATGAACCTATGTCTGATGAAGATGAACCTCTTTTCGCTTCTATCAACATGACCTCTCGGGATACTGGGGGTAGAACTGATAGTCCAGATGGAGTATACAGAGTTACCAGAGCAAGAGTCCTGGCTTTTAGTCAAAGAACTTCAGTTTCTGAAGACTATTCTGAATTCCTTGGAGAATCCAATTTCCCACCTCTTTCTACTGGGGGTAGTTCTCCTACAAATGACTTTGATACACAAAGCAATGATTCAGAACAAACAGTATCATCAACAATCCCTCGTATGGTCACAACTTATATGGTGGATGGGAATACTGAATTGAACAATGAACCTTCTTCTTCAATGACTCCTCAAGACCAAAGAATTGCTTCTTTGGAACAACAAATGAAATCTATGGCTGATACTATGAAATCAATGTATGAACTTATGGCAACCCAGCTGCAAAGTCGACAGACTGTACCTGACGCCATACCGGTTGACAATGGTATAGGTCCAGTGCATGTTCCTCCAGCAGTACAATCCAATATCCCTGGGCAAGCTCAACCAAATCCTAGCCATTCAGGAGCTGGGGGTAGTACTTATAATGCTGTCCCTCCTCCTAACTATTCTCTACAAGCCACAACTCCACAATCTTCCGGAGTCGTTACTGAATAATTGAGGAATCTTCGAACCCAATTTGAGGCATTCAAACAGAAAGATGGTTTACAAAGGTTAGGTATCAAGCAACCTTATCCAATAGAATGGAAGCAAGTATCATATCCTCCGAAATACAAGCCTCCTACTATCTCATTCTTTGATAGAACCACTTCTCCGAGTCAGTTTATCAATCATTTTGAAGTAATAACTGACCAGCTACAACCAAGCGACGCCCTCCTTACTCGGGTGTTTGTCGGATGTCTCAAAGGAACGGCTTATGAGTGGTAGAGAAGTCTCCCTGATGGGTGTATTACCTCATTTGCCGGTTTCAAACAAATGTTTCTTGAACGGTTCTATGAAGGGCTTAATGACATGACTATGTCTGCTCTTATAAGAATCAAACAGAAAAATAATGAGAGCACTGAAAGCTTCATTGAAAGATTTAGAAGAGAAGCTTTAAAAATGCCTCTTGGAACTCCCGATGCTGTCACTATCGACACTTGCAAGTCAAATCTCTTACCATTCATCAGCATGTGGACAGGATCCACTCAATTCCAAGATTGGCCTTCCTTCATCGTCAGTGCCAAAGCTGCCGAAGTTAGTGCCGAGACTTTCAAAGGTCTGGGGGTACACATGAATCCCAATGAATCAGGTCAAAATACTAGCAATAGTACGCGACCTAACAATCGTAAAGGAAAAGAGACTCTCGAAGTCAACCTCCAGAGCAAAAATCAAGAAGTCCTATCTGCCCAAGCTACCCCAGCTCCAACAAATCAACAACCAAGAGCACCTCGCCCCAAAGAAGAATACTCTTTTGACGACGACGATGTCCTTGGTATCTTTGAATGTTTACTTAAAGGTAATAAAATACAATTACCTAAAATCAAGAAACCCGATGAAGCTGGTAAGACAGATCATCCTAAGTACTGTCCGTACCATAGAATGTTGGGTCACACAGCTCGTACATATTTTGTACTGAAAGAGAAAATCCAGGAAATGATCAAATCTGGAGCTGTCACTCTCACTCCGAAAGAAAAGACCGTTACCTCCAACGTTGTCTCTATGCAATTCGGAGATTTTTCTCATCAACTCCTCGAAAGCGGGATTGTTTCTATTCCCAAGGCAACTCTTGAAATCGTGAATATTCCCCCTCCACAGTATAAAGGATTAGTACCAATCACTATTGAAACAGGAGAAATCATCTGGATTCATCCTGATCTAGTGGCAGATTTTGAATCTTCTCCCCGTCAAAAAACTACTTCCCTAAAATCTAGGAAGGCTGCAAAAACTAAGTCATGTCATATGACTTCTTTCGGATCTACTTCCGACACAAAGCCAAAAGATAAGGAAGAAGCACTTGCTGGTGCTACTCGAACAGGGAAACATTATCTAAAGGATTATTCCAAGAGTCCTGAAGATACTCCTGATAGTCCTGATAATGCTCCTGATATTTCTCCAGCTGACAAAGATATTCCTGATGTTCCTCGGAAGGAAGAATCATCCACTGTACCTGTTCCTTCAACTATACCGGTTGTACCTATTCCTTCTAAACCCACAGCACATGAGAAAGGCAAACAACAAGTTCGCTTCGACAAACCAATCAGGAAGTCTCCTCTCCTTGGACTTCAGAAGCCTTATAACTTTGACATTTTAGCTCAACTCGCTAATACTCCAGCTAGAATGTCCCTCTTCGAACTTCTACGTCTTTCTAAAGAGACTCGAGAGACATTAAGTGAAGCACTTCTTCAGGCGGACTCTTGTCTTGCACAATTAAAGAAGCCAGATGAAGAACCTGCTACTTGCTTACATTGCAATAGTGTATTGGAGATCATCCCGAATATCACCTTTACACAAGATGACATGTTATTGGAGGATAATCGACATGATCGGCCTCTCTACTACACTGGTTATATCGACACGATGAAGATAGATCGTATTCTTATTGATCCAGGGTCTGCTTTAAGCATAATGCCAAGGAGTCTGCTAGATGAATTAAAAATTCTTTTTCACAAACTTTCCAAGACGGTTACTACTATATTGGGATTCAATCAAAGTCGAAGCGAGCCGTTGGGAAAGATTCATCTGAAACTTCAAATAGGCGATTTCAGATCCAAAGTCACCTTCTATGTGATCGAGATCGTGGGATCTTATAATCTTCTCCTGGGAAGGCCCTTCCTTCATGAGAATAATGTGGTGCCTTCTACTCTTCATCAGTGCTTCAAATACATCGACAGCGATGGAAAAGTACGAAAAGAAGTTGCTGATATAAATTCTTTCCGTGGGGTTGAAGCTTATTTCAGTGATTCCCGGTGGTACAAAGAGGAGTATACAAAATTAGTACAAGCCATGGAAAAAGAAGATCCACAAAGTGAGACCATGATAATTCCTGTTAAAGGTCGAACTACTCAGCAACAGTCTCCTAAACCCTCTGGAGAAGCCCCCTTCATTATTCCAGTGAGCGGACGTATCTCTCTATTACCTCCATCATCTACCCAAGACACACTGATCATTCCTGTCAGTGGGCGTACTACATTTTTGGCATCTTCATCTACAAAATAGGACACTCTGGTAATCCCTGTTGGAGGGCGGACTACTCTTCCATCTCAAGCTTCAAGGGAGCTCACCTCTTCTGAGCCATTTGTTATCGATCTTAATCGAAACAAAACTTCCTCTCATTCTTCTTCTCTCTCTTTTGTCATTGATTTGGCTAAGATTTCTAAAGTTCAACCTCCTCCTGATGTAAATACTACCACTTTTAAAATTAATAAAATGTCTTCATCTTTGCAGTATATTGATGTGTGTAATCATGTTCATAATTATTTGCATTTGTTAGATGACTTGAAAACAATAACCATAGGAGTTGTACAGACTTTTCATACAGGGTTATCCCTAGAATCAGTACAAACTTCATACTTTCTGGTTCCTAACAGAAAGCCAGGAGATATCCCAATATTCTTCTACAAAGGGCTCCAGAATCCTTCTAACCTTGAAGATGATGATAGAAATGATGATTCTGGAAGATTATAGTTACGTCGTTATAGTCAGCAATCTAAAGATATTATTAAAAATATGGGCTATGACTTTAGAACTGGCCTCAGTAATGGGAGAGGAAGAAGAATGCATGTTTGGATCCCTCTTTTAAAATATGGAAGGACAAAATGCGGATTAGGTTATATTGCTCCTACTCCCTTTATCAATATCATCCATGAAGATCCCGAATATGACGAAGATAAGAGATCTTATTCTTCTAGTACCACCTCTTGGGATTCTGATACAAGTATTGGTGAATTCCACCGTAACATTTTGTCTTCCAACATGGTTTTCGTTGATGGTCCTGAAGAAGATGACGAAGACGAATTTGAAATCTCACATGAATCAGAACAATGGGCCCAAAGGTTAGATAATCAATGGGAGTTCCGATTCGAACAAAAAGAAACTTCGATTGAAGACGAACTCGTTCAAATAGATGTTGGTGAAGAGGGATCCCCCAAACCAATATTCATTAGTGAAAGTCTTTCAGAAAACGATAAGCAAGACATGATCAAACTTATTCGCGAATACATCGACGTCTTCGCTTGGAGTTATGAAGATATGCCAGGACTTGATCCACAAATCGCAACTCACAAACTCAATATCATACCGAATGCTAAACCGGTCAAACAACAACAGCGACGATTTCGCCCGGACATTATGGATGCAATTGAAGCTGAAGTCAATAAACTCATGGCTTCTGGGTTTATTAGAGAGGAACAACATCCCGATTGGGTGGCTAATATAGTTCATGTTCTTAAAAAGACTGGCAAGATCAGAGTATGCATAGACTACCGCGATCTCAATGCGGCATGTCCTAAAGATGAATTTCCTCTACCAATTACTGATGTTTTGATCGATAACACCTGTGGTTTTGAACGGATGTCGTTCATGGACGGATATTCTGGATACAATCAGATTAAAATGTTTTCAGATGACGAGAAACATACTTCTTTCAGAATGCCGATCGGTACATACTGTTATACAGTGATGCCATTCGGTCTCAAGAATGCAGGAGCAACCTATCAACGAGCTATGAGCACTATATTCCGTGAACATTTGCGGAAAATAGTCGAATGCTACGTTGATGATATTGCAGTCAAAAGTCGACAAAAAGAGGATCACATTCAAGATTTGAAAACTATATTTGATCTAATGCGTCGGCATCAATTAAGGATGAACCCTACTTAGTGTAAGCCCCTGAATTTTGGGCTTATTTTTTTTCAATTTTATAAATCAATTATTTTGAACAGATATTATTATTTGATTATTATTTAATTTAATGCTCTTTACCGTGACTTGGAATTCTAGAGCATCAGGGATGCCAGTCTCTGGAAACTTCCTTCTTGGAGTTTGTAGTAGACGAGAATATCTTCATTTTGATATATCGTGTCCCACTCGAACTTGTTCCCTTGTATCCTTTTTGCTTCGCACAAGTTCGGATCAATATTAGACCATTTAATTATTAATTGAATTCTCACTCTTTTCCTTGATCATCATATGTGCGTTACCGTGACTTTTAATTTAGGAGCACCAGACCTGTCATTTTCTCGAAACCAACTCGTCATGCCTGATCTACTCGAGACGTTCTTCACCCATGACCTTTGTGTCCCACTCAGACACTCCATTTTGTGTTCCATTTCCTTCACACAACTTTCGGTTCAATTTAGGCCAATTAATTATCTACCGTGAAACCTGATTTAATTTCCAACTTAATTTCGGGACCCGACATCGACCCAACCTAGTCGACCCTAAATAGGGACATGGCCCACACGAAGCCTACTACCCACATGACGCTTGTGTCCCATTTATTGGAGTCCCCGTATATTATTTATTTATCCATGATTATAAATCCCTATTTTTAATTCAAATGTTGCACCCTGTCCGATTTTGGCCCGACCCGGCTCGAGCGAACCCAAACCCCAGCTCCATGTTGTTCTTCCATGACTGTCCAAAACCCCCACATAATTTCCCCTATTTTTTCCTATTTTAAATATTTATTTTTCTCTCTCCACTTTACAAATATCTATGTATATATATATACATATATATATTATATTTATATATCTCTCTTTTCCCTCTCTTTAATCTCACACTCTCTCTCTTCCTATTAAACTCAACACACACACCCCCCAACAGTGGCCGAACACCCCCCCTCTCTCTCTAAATATCTATATCTCTCTCTCTCTCTCTAACTAAATATCCCACTCTATTATATATTAATATACACACACACACACATATAATACTCTCACCCACTCTCTCTCACTCCCATCAACTCTCCCATCACCATCCCTCCTTCTCTCTCCCCTCTCACTCTCACCAGGCCGACAGCACCCCCCTCTCCAAAATTTCAAACACACACACTCCTCCTTCTCTTCTTCTTCTTCTTCTTGAAACACAAAAGCCAACACCACCATCACCATTATCATCATCAACACGAGCTCCTCCCGAGCTCAGCTCCCCGCAGCCGACCCATGGCCGGCCGACCACCAGCCCATGGCCGACACCTCCACCCGAGCTCCTCCTCTCCTCCTTCTTCTTCTTCACTTCTCCTTCAACACTACACCACCATTAACACCACAACCACCACCGAACATCACCACCACCATCTTCTACCCATCCCGCCACCGCGCCACCTCCGCCGTGCCTCCGCCATGGTCGGCCTGGCCGCCCCCATGCGCGCGAGTGCAGCACAGCCCGCAGCAGCAACATACAGCCGCAGCTGCAGCGGTAGCTGCGGGCAGCTGCAGCGGTAGCTGCGGGCAGCAGCAGCCGCGTGTGGCCGCGCGCCGCCGCCGCATGGCCGGCCGCCCCCACGCCAGCGAGCCCCCTAGGCCTGGCGCACACCACCGCACCCTCCCGTGGCGGCCAACGTCCTCCAGGACGCGCCGTCTAGGCGATTCGTGCATTTTGAACGGAATTCCGTCGACGCGCGCGCGGACGAATTTCAGAATTCGTGTTTCGTCGCAGCAACTTCGCACCGATTTTTTGAAGAATCCGACCGTTGGATCGGCAATTTCTTCACTCCATCTCAATCTCGGTATATGCTCCTTCATCCCACTCAAATTTTGCCCGTTAATTCTGTCGTTTGATACATCAAAACCGGCCACCAAGTTGACACTTTAAATTATGTTATTTTTGGACAGTTTTGTGGAGCCGACTTCGTCGACTCGTATCTCCTCCGTCGCAGCTCCGTTTTACGTGCCACCAGTTCCAGTACACAGCTAGTATAACCCTCTTCCTGCCCCCTTTAGATTTCATTTCAGTTTGAGCTTGTTAGGTCGGTCGAATTCGACGCCAAAGTTGGCCGTTCGAATTCTTAGTGTTGCACTTGTAAAATTCCATTTTTGAATCCGGGACTCCGGATTCAATTTCTGACACCACCAGTAGACTCGTGGCGTCGTTCTGGCTTGTTTTCATATAAAGTTTGCTTGATTTGGAGAACGTGAGCCCTGGCACGCATTTCAGTGCAAAGCGGGTCCCACTTTCTGAGTCAACGTGACTTTTTGACGCCGGCTCATCGGAATCCAATTTCGGATATACCGTTGAGTTCGTATCGTCATTCTGGACTCGTTGACATATAATTTGCTAGGTTTTAGTGGACATTGGTTCCGGCACGTATTTCGGTGCAAGTCGGATACCAATATCCGGGCCAACGGGTCATTTTGAGATCGGCTCATCGGAATCCAATTCCGGATATACCGTTGAGTTCGTATCATCATTTTGGACTCGTTGACATATAATTTGCTGAATTTTAAGAACATTGACTCCGACACGCTTTTCCGTACAAATCGGTTTTCAATGTCCGGATCAACGGACCAAATTGAGATCGGGTCAACGGAATCCAATTCTGGATATACCGTTGGGTTCGTATCGTCATTCTGGATTCGTGGACATATAATTTGTTATGTTTTGTGCACTTTTATTTTGGCACATTTTTCGGTGCAAAGTGTGTCCAACGGCGGACATCATTTTGGTCCGAAATTACCTTTTTGCCCCTGTGTCCAAATTGGACTTTTGGACAGGCTATCCTAGCGGATTTGACCATTCTGGACACGTTGGTGATGTTAGTTTTATCATCCGACAACATCTGTAGACTTTTTCCCTTTTTGTGTCACCCTATTATTATAATATTTTTTCCTTTTGGTTGTTTTAGAGACCCGTCGATTTCAGTGATTTCTAAATCACTGAAATTCATAAGTTGACCTTGTAGATGTTTATAGAGGCTAGCTTGACCATGGTTGACTACTTTGACTAGACGTCGAAGTAGAGTCAACAGTTGACCTAGGTTTGATCAGACTTGACCAACGTTGACTTTTTGACCAAGTCAACTGTAGGTCAACTATTGACCTATTTAACCTAGATTAGACTTAGGGTTGACCAGAGTTGACCAGTTGACCAAAGTCAACTGTACGTCAACCTTGACCCAGTTTGTCTTAGTTTGACCTAGATGTTAGTATATCTTTCGACCCTGATAAACTCTTGTATTATTTCATCTTTAGGTCTGTGGCTTTACTCTGAACCCTGATTCATATTGACAGCAGAACCCCAGGCGAGTACATTCTCTGATAACTTATTCCCAATTTATGATAACTGTTATGATTCATGTACATAGTGTTGATATGCTTATTCCTGACACATGGTTCTCATGGATTGGTATTCTTGGATCCCGACGAGAGATGTTTCTCCTTCTTAGGTTGGGATGTATTGTGCAAGCTCCCTTGTAGCTCTTGCTCAATATATGGTCACTGATTCTAGAGAAGGTTTGCGACCTTCTCATTAGAATCCCGTGCAGTGACGAGTCCTGTTTGGATCCATTCTACCAGTTGGGGTAGGGAGAGTAGTAGCGTATGCCTGTGATCATATCCCCTTGCATTCTTGAACAGTGTGAGTCATATACGCACTTATGACTTGCCAGGCCGGTTCTCTACAGGTACCCAAGCCGATCACAAGTTGAAACTGCTACTCACACACATTGGATATATGGCTTACCTTGATTTGTGTACATACCATGATTCAGTTCTACTTTCTTGTTCTAACTCTAGCTCTACAGCTTACCATGCCATGATACATATATGTACACTCCATGATTCATTGTATATGCTCTATTTACAGCCTTATAGCTTTTATTCTATCTTGAGATCTGTTATGAGATATATGTACTCGTTCCATCCTGACCGGATATGTTGACAAATTTTAGGAGT
>JANAVB010031497.1:0-103078 GCA_029216955.1 Iris pallida | reverse complement strand
CCTGCACTCTTTACTTTTTATAATTTTATATCCTTCCTCGCATGTTATTTACTGTACAGTAGGCATGTATATATGTGTCTTGCTAGTCCCCTGAGGATCTGGTTACCTCTCCAAGTTATAGCCGCTGGTAGAATCGATGGATGTATGATTTGCGTCTACAGGATTCAGGTATCGTTGGTGCATGGTTTCATTTTATTATTCTCTTATGCTGATATTCTTATCTGATATATTCTGCTATTAGCCTAGTTTATTAGACTTGTGTTTCCTTTTGAGTCTATTTGGACATGTATGCTAGTGGGCTGCAGACCACGAACCATATGGTTCATTCTTAATTTTATTTTTATGCGGATTGAGATTAGTTTTGACTTACCATGATTAGACCTAATGCCATAGTCCATACAGCTTATACGTATTCGAGATGGGCTGGAGTCCCCTCGATGCGTAGCTGGCATGTATACGTATCCTATTCCTAAGTATTTGAGACTAGGGCGTTACATTTTTTCTCCTATTTCAATTTCATGGCTCCTAAACTTTTCAAGAGGAAGAAAGAGATGTTGCTTCATCCTCCACTTTGGAGTATGAACCAGTTAATATTTTCAATCTTGCTCATCCGACGACAAATAGAATTTTGACACCAACCTATTTGTGTCATCCGAGAGATCAATCGCTTGGTTCGGTCAATTTCGTTTTCGGGAAATTTGTCCTGAAAAATTTATCAATTTCACTATTCTCTCGGAATACACTGAAACTTTTGAAAACTTAGGGCTCGAAGACTTTTTAAAGACTATGAGCCAAATATATAAAAATGTTGTACGGATGTTTTATTGTAATTTGCAAAAAGCAAGCGACAACATTTATCTCTGTGTCAGTGGAAAAGAACTTGAATTCAATTCGGCATACCTGAGCGAATATTTTCATATGCCTGACAATGGCGACGCTCAAGTTGATATTAACAAAGTTCAACCCTCCTAACATGACTCTTGAGTCATTCAAGGTAGCGCCGTGTTATAATTATATTCCCCGGACAAGGCAGTTCACACGTCACTTGAACCAGCATTTCTATGATCTCCATCGTATTATTTTTTCTACCTTGCTACCTAAGACGGGATCTACTGACGAGATTACCTTCTTAGAGTTATCGGCCATGTACCACATCCACTTTGGGTCTCATTTTCTGTTCCCAAGCCATGATATCTGGTATGATCAGTTGTCAGAGGGCAGGACACAACCTCCTTTACCCTATGCATTTGGCGGTGATCTTCCAGAAGTTCGACCTTGTTTTAGACCTCTGTCCTATCTTTGGATCGCCTTCTGAGCTGTGTAGATCTAGGACTTGCCCTCACCCTCCACCTCCACCCGGTGGTGTTCTAACCCCTACACCTGATCCAGCCGCAGCTCCAGCAGATGCTCCAGCCCTGCCGCTCCAGGCCATCACTTCGACGACCTCTATCAGAGATTCGATGTGTTTGTCACACTCCAGGGGCAGCAGCATCAGACCTTTCTGACTCGTTTCACCGATGCTGAGTTTTGTCATATTTCTCAGGATCAGGTCTTGAGAAATGTTGTGGCTGATATTCAGTGGACTATTACACATCATCCTAATGCTCCAGCTCCTATCCTCCGTTATCTTGGCTTCGAAGGACTGAGATCGAAGATCATCTGACGTTTCGGCTTCTTCGATCCGACGACAACTTACGTTGATGATGCTGATGCTTGAGTCAATTTTGGCTTAGTATTTTGTGGACATGTTCTGGTGATGATGATCATTTGTAGTAACACTTTTTATTCTAATTTTGGACTATTTGTAGCATTTTTATGCAATGTTTCAGTTTTAGTAGTTTGCATTTTGGACTTCACTTGTAGTTGGTGTTATATGCTATCTTAGTTGGTTTTCATCTATTAATCATGTTTTGTTACTGCTACTGCAGATGTCATTTTACTTGAGATGTTGACTTGATTCATTCATATATTTTGTGGATCTTACATATTGCGAGGGGAACTATATTTTGCGTACATGACAAAGGGGGAGAAAGAGTATACCAAATTTTTTTGATTCAGATCAAGTCAGTCAGGTATATATTTCAAAGTTATATATATTTTTGTTACACTTTGGTATAGACTCAAAGTTTGTCAATTATCAAAATAGGAAAGATTGTTGGCCTATTGGTTAATGATCATACATTATTTTGATAATCAACGTCAACTTTGGTCGATACGCAAAATATGCATATTGCTACAAAGTTTACAGTATTCAAATGAGAAGAACGTCTATATCTACGTCTTACTGCATCTACGTTCTACCGTTTCAAAGTACAGACATCACATCGTCATTAAGAACCAATCGCACTAGAATCTAGATCAAGTTTTTTATATTTTCTTCTGTATTTTATTTTATATTGGGTCTAGAAAATGTATGTGAGGTTGATTAGGATTGATATTGGCTCAGATTTTTATCAGTCCACTATCTAAGAAGCCTACCTATCCATACTTCCAAGTCCACTATCCAAAAAGCCCAAAACATAACACAAAAATTGGCCTAAACAAATTATTCTGACCCTGACAGAACTCAGGCAGAACTCGACCCGAGTTCGATCAAGGGTATTTCAAAATCTGTTTGGTCTTCCACCATATTTGCCTACAACGTTCGAATGCGAGATTTCTGTATCCAAATACAGCCCGAACTCTGCGCAAATTCGGTCTGCAAAAATAATATAAAAAGAGATGAATTTTTTACCATTTCAAATCACTCATTCATTCTCTTCTCTATCTATTCTAAAGTATTTTCTAAAGCAAAGCTTTCAGATCAAGCCTATTCCACTCTTAACCAAAGTCAGTACAGTTCTGTTCAATCTAAAGTTTTGGTACTGAAGAGTTGTATCCGAAGCTGAATTCAAAAAATGTTCCAGTTTTTGAAATCATTTTCTGGAGTCGGTCGTGCGCTTGACACCAAGTACAATATTTGTAAGAGAATACAAGCTCTCAATTAGCTTGTGCCATAGTAATTTAACATCGAGCAAAAGTATTCGATACTGGACTAGTACTCTCAGAGGAAAATTAGTATACATCGATGTGTCACTGAGTTTGATTTTTTGACTGTTACTTTTGCCGTATTTTATTAATCATCTTTTATCTGCCATAATATATAGCTGCTTAATTTTTAATTGGTGGTAATTTTTGCTGTACATGTACACACTCTGTTCACCCCCTCTAGATGTGCTCAACGGTCCTATAAGTCTTAGGTCCAATCTTTTTCTTTTTGGGTTCATGAATTCCTTCTTTTGCTAGACATTCCCAAACTTTGAGATAATGGACCCTAGAAGTTCTGTTTTTCCATAATTCATAAGGAGCATTTATCCTTTGATTTACTGGAAATCCTATTTAAGATATAGCAAGCTGTCAATAAGGCTTCACCCTACAGATTATCAAGGGCACCTGAGCTGAAAAGCATGACATTCACCATGTCTAACAGACTGCGATTCTTTCTTTCAGCAACTTTGTTGGACTGTGGTAAATAAGCAGCAGTCACCTCATGAATTATTCCATATTCTTCATAGAAGTTAATCATTTTGTTTGAGGTATACTCTCCGCTACGATCAAATCTAAGTATCTTAATCATTTTTCTCTAATTGATTCTCAGCTTCAGATTTGTAAACCTTGAATCTATCTAGAACTTCATCTTTGGTTTTGAAAAGATAGGCATAGCAATACTTTGAACAATCATCTATAAAAGTGACAAAGTATTTTCTACTGCCTCGGGTCATAATCCTATTAGAGTCATATACATTACTATGAACTAGTTCTAGAAGGACATAATTCCTTTCTATAGATTTGAAAGGTAGTCTAGAATGTTTGGCTTGAACACAAATCTCACATTTGTGTTTATCATCTACTGGAGACTTAGGAATAAGATGTAAGTTCATCATCCTTCTAAGAGAACCAAGATTTACATGACCTAATCTACCGTGCCAAACTTTGGAAGATTCTATATTGGAAATAACGAGAGAAGAATCTAACATTTTATTAATGGTACTAAGAATAAAAAGACAATATTTTACAAATCCTTTCCTAATAAAAGATCCATTCTTAGAAAATACTACTTTATTGGCTTCCATTACAATCTTGTACCCATATGCTATAAGAAGGGATGCACTAATTAAATTCCTCATGACTGACGGCACATGAAGTACATCATGAAGAGGCAAAAAGTTTTCTGATGTCATCTTTAAATCTATTCTTCCTCTTCCAATAATTTGTGTCTTTGAACCATCTCTTAAGGTTATGCCTTCTCCACCTGATTCCTAATTGTTTGAAAAATATGAGCGATCAAATGAAACATGAACATTAGCTCCAGAATACAACCATCAATCATCAGAATGGTAAGAAATATTGATTAAATGTGATAAGTCACAGACCTGAAGGAACTAGAAGACCTATTCAGAATATTATTAGCTTCTGGTTTGGCTCGGCCTTTCCCCTATAAGGAGTTTTGGTAGCTTCTTTCTTTCTGTGGAAGCAATCATAGGACAGATGGTTTGTTCTTCCATATATCGAACAAAATTTATTTTGATCCTGAGTCTGATTGAAATTTCTAGGTCTATGATTTTGCTGGTGTTTATGGTTCTGGTGGTGAGGCTGAAAGTTTTTCTTCTTCTTGAAGAAGTTCTTCTTGGGTTTGAGATGAGGATTAGACTTGGGTTTGCCTTAGAATTCTACAAGGTTTACCTTAGCCTTACACTCAGACTTAGGTTTAGATCTTAAGCTAATTTATTCTTCTGTTCTAATTCTCTTTAGGACTTGTGCAAATGTAAGGTCTCCTTGTGTATGTATAACGTCTTTAGCAACATCAGTGAAGAAGGGAGCTTATTTATCAGGCAAGCAATCTTATGCTCATTGGAGAAGGTTGTTTCTTTAGCTTAAATATGCCTAAGGTATTCTTGGAATTCATTGATTTGATCATTCATTGGCTTGTCGTCTACCATGAAATACCTATTAAATGTGGAGGAATTGAATATTTCAATTCCTGCTTCATCACAACCATATTCTTCTTCTAAAGCATTCTAAAGTTCTTTAGCACTCTTATATTCAAAGAATATATCATAAGAAGATTCAGGTAGAGCGCTAAGAATTCTATGGAGGCAGTGGTAGTCAATTTTCTTGGAAGTTTTAGGTTTTTAGAAGATAGAGGATTTGTACACTCCTACGTCAGATTCAGTGTCATTGGAGTCATTTGTGATGGGTGTGGATCCATCAATAGTAGAGATTAATCCTAAAGTGTGGAGCCAAAATTTCATCTGACTCTGCCACCTTTGAAGAATGTGCCATCAAATTTAGTGGGTTTAGCAGTAAAAGTCTCTTCTTTGCCAGTCATTATTTCTATTGGAAATCATTAAAGATCTGCAAAAAACTAATGTTCAGGAATAAATATTTTGAATGTCTAGGTAACCAACCTTTAAAAACTTTAGTCTTTCAAGTTTTGATCAGCTTGGGTTAGCTGTAAGGGCCGATTTCCAGGTAGCAGAGGTCCACTGGGGACAGTTGAATAACGTGTTGCTTAGAGCTATTTACGTCCGGTTGATAAAAGGACCCTTTCGGCTTGTACCCAAACAAATCTCTACTTTTAGGACTTAGATTTAAAGGAACTTGCAAGGTCAATAAACTATTTATTTACCTAAATAGTTTAAATAAACCAAAAGGAACATCTAGTACCACAAATTGGTAATAGTCTTGATATTGTTATGAAAACACTATTGTTACTAACAAGAATTAAGAAAGAATGTTCTTGTTCAACATATTTTGTTAACAAGACAATTTACAATGTATGAATTCCCCAAAGGCTGGTAACACTAAACTTTATTTAATTTTATTTACATGTTAACAAAAAAGGAATCTTTTGCTAATAATCTAATAGTTGATTCGAGGTCTACGTGCAGACTGTTCTCGAATGCTGCTAGTGGTAGAACTCCTGTGCTATCGGCTTCTCGTCATCGTACACAACTCGAAGAGAATGACCCGAACATAGCCCTTGTCCATAGCATGAAGATGAATAACAATGTTTTTGAAGTTAACAAGAGAGAAGGTAGGAGAAATTTTTAGTAGAGAGTTTACACCATAAGTCAAGTAAAACAAAAAAGAATAGGACTCTATACATAGCAATGAACCCACCCAATTTCCAATCAATCAACCACACACAGATGGTACTCCAAAGTTAGTAAAGCCCGACATTAATGAAGCAAAATAACTAGGCAAAAGAAGTAAGACTTTGTTTTTGTTTTTTTGCCTAGTAAAACTATGCAACGCTTTCCATATATATAAGAGCAACGTTATACCTACTAGTCATGTTCACGTGCAATGCACGTACAAAAAAGAAAAAGAAAATTCTCTAATACCATTAGAAATTAGATAGAAATTTAAATTATATTAAAATAGTATAAATATAATTAAATTTGTTGTAGATATATTTTTAAATTTTTGTATATATGTTTAGATAATACCATGTAGTTAGTTTAAATATAATTTAAATATTAAATATAATTTAATTAGGATTTGTTATAGATACGTTTATAGGATTTTAGATATATGTTCAGATAGTTAGAAGGATTAAAAAAATTAATTACGTGAGGATATACATATGGCTTAGATGGCTCATTTTGAGCCGTTTTGAAGCCTCTTTATAATTTTGTATGTGTATATATTTTATTTTGTTTAGCTTGTGTGTGCGCGCGTGTGTGTGTGTGTGTGTGTGTGTCTATATATATATATATATATATATATATATATATATATATATTGATGGCTCCTTTCCTAGCTTCGCGCTCCGCAGGATCCCCCACCGGCCCCGCCTAGGCTGGCGGCTGACCGCCCCCTCCATTCCTCCCTCCCTCTCTCCCTCCCTCCGTGGATGGAGGCCCACCCCCAGGTCCGGCCATGCGAACCTCCCTCCGACCTCTTTGCCGTTCTCGGGCCGCCTCCCACTCCCCAGCCTGCCACTCCCCGCCTGGTTTCCCTTCCGGACCGCCTCTCTCCTCCTCCGTCCATCGCCATGCCCCCCCCGCGCCCCCTCGGTCACCCTGGCTCATCCCTCTCCACTCCCCGCCCCCTACTCCACCTCCGTCGGGGCGCAGCCCGTCTCTGGTTGGCTTCCGGACCTTGGGCGGCGCTCCTCCCCCCTCCTGGGCAAGGCTGCTGCTTTCGGCCAGCATTGTCCTCGGCCCACCTCGGGTCAAGAAGGCACGGGGCTCTTCCTCCCTTCGAATTTGAATTTCAAATCTTCCGCTCTAGGGATCGTGTTGCCATGCGCCTCGGTGCTTGTTGGCGTATATTGACGTCCTTCGCTCGTAGGCGCATACGGTGATCCCCATATGGGCGTATCCCCCAGCCACCCCCTTCTGGCTCTTTCTGGTGCATATGGCCCTGCTATTGCGGGCGCATATGGCCCGGCCTCTCTGGGCGCATACAACGACCCTCACACTGTTAGCGCTCCCCGCTCCTCATTCTCTCGGACGCATGTAGCCTTGCCCCTGCGGGCGCATATGGCCCGACCAGCGTGGGCCGCATGCGGTGTACCTGCCACCGTGACTGCCCACCCACCCCTCCCCCATGCGTCCCCCCTTTGGTCCGACGGGCGTATATGGTGACGCCCTTGCGGGCGCATATGGCCCCGCTCCAGCGGGCGCAAATGATTGTCTCTCTTCCGGGGGCGCATATGGCGTCTCCCCTGCTGGCCCATCTTCTTTGCCTTACCCGGACTCCCACCCAACAGAGGTCGTTCTTAGTAGCCGAGCATCGCTCATCGGTGCCCCTTTTGTGATGTCTTCCACCCCCTCTGCTCGCTCTTTTCCCGCCGACCTCATTGCTCTCATCCCCAGCTCCGAGCGAGTCCTCCGGTCGGCTGTCTCCCAACCCTCCCTCCCCCAGCTATGAGAGCCCTCCCTTGCGTAGCCCAGGGACCCTCTCCTTCGTCGAGCAGCCCGGTGACTTTATTTGCCGACAAGCTTCATCCGGACAGGGTAGCCAAGCAGGGCCTCCTGTTCCCTGACATCCTTCTTCCTGTTATTGAGTATTCGAGGGCATCCCCTGTGCCTACAGTTCCATTTTTCGACCAGGAACTGACCTCTCTGGCCACCTTCTTTCCCTACTCATTCGTCGTCAAATTTTCCTCAGGCTACCCCAAACTCTCCCGAGTTCAGGAGGTTATTGCTAGTTGGAGACTCACTACAGAATATAAGGTGGCCCCCCTCGACCCCAGGCATATCCTGCTCCATCTCTCCTCCGATCTTGACCACAGGACAGTGTGGTCCAAAGGGACCAGTAGGGTAGAATCCTATCAGATGAAGATCATCAAATGGTCATCGAGCTTCAACACTAAGGAAGACTCATCGATGGTGGCCGTCTGGGTGACCCTCTCCAACCTTTCCCTCATTTGTTTCGTGCCAGTGGCTCTTAGGCGTATAGCCAACTCCTTTGGAACTTATGTGGCCACCGCAGCAAAAACCAGCAACCTGACCGAAGCCCACTATGCGAAGATTTGTGTGGAACTCGACCTCACTTCCGAGCCCCCGAATCATATCCTCATTGAACTGGGTAACAAGTCCCACACCCAGCAAATCATCTACAATAATCACATTATCTTCTGCTCTCACTGCCATATGCGTGGTCATCTATCGAAGCACTACTTCCGTCTTCATCCAGATCTCAAGAAGAAACCTACCAGGCAAGAATCCCTCACTAAAGAGGGTAAGCAACAATCGCTGACCCGATCCCCCTGCTTCCATTTCTGAACTCCCACACCAGATTTCACTCCAGTGAAGGCAAAACAGGCAATGGCACATCCGTGGACAGAACTGTGATCCCCTACTGCCCTCATACCCTGATCCTCTCCAATCAGTTTAACGTCCTCGTCGTCGAAGCGACTGAACCCACCCTTGAGATAGCTTCCCTTGGAGCCCCTTCAGTGGCCCCCGAGCCGAAATCAGAGGACGTCAGCGACCCTTCTTCAGAGGATGCTGAGGAGAACCTCCAAGAACTTCTAAATACCAAAGACAGCTGCCCCCACGTGGTTCATCCATCCCACAAAGTCGATGTTGTAGAAGCCCTTTCTATTCTAAGGCAAGAACAAGCTCAAAGAGGACTACAGGTTATCGCCACAGGATTCCCCCTCCAATCGGAAGGAGAACAGATTGGCTACACGGACAACACCATCCTTATCCCCCCTGAGGAATCTGCGACAGACTCTGCAGGAGAATTGCTCGCATTCTCCGAAGTAATTCTCATCAACCCTCTCGAGGATTCCATCCTCAGCATATCTACCTCAAAGGCGGGAGAGACTTCGACCACAATCAAGAAATCAGAACAGAAAGGAACCGGAGAGTCCCCGACGATCCGTACCAGGTCCGCAGCCAAGCGGGCTAACAAACCCCCCCAAAGGCTCCATTAATGCTTAACATCCTCTCCTGGAATGTGTGCAGTCTGGCGAACAAACCTACCAAGAGGAGAATCACCAGCCTTAATAAAACTCACAAGATTGACATTTTGATCATCATTGAACCCAAAATTCCCAACAAGAGGCTCAAATCCATTCAGCTGCAGTTAGGCTTTCCTAAGGCCATAGCTGGCAGACATGACATTTGGATCCTCTGCTCGAAGGACGTCAATATTGGAGTCATTTAGGACTCCAGGCGGGCCCTATCTTGCTGGATGAAACATTCGTTGATACCCAAGCACGCCATCCTGTCAGCGGTTCATGGCAGCTGTGACATCACGGAACGCAAATAACTATGGAACAATCTCCTGGATATTCCCCTCCACCACAATAACCTCCCTTGGCTTTGTATTGGGGATTTTAACGCTATCACCTGCAGAGAAGAGAAGACTGGCGGCCGCCCTCCCCCTCTTTCGGCCGTGGAGGATTTCAACAACTTCATATTCAACTCCCACCTCTTCCCCTTTCCGTTCACCGGCAATGCCTTCACCTGGTGAAACATGCAGGAAGGCGGCCGCCGTCAATATTCCCACCTTGACAGGGCTCTAAAAAATATAAAATGGCATGGCAAGGGGACCACCTCTACGCTTTCCCACCTGAACGCCACCGAATCCGACCACGCCCCCTGCTTGTTGGCATTACTCGCACCTCAGGCCAGCACAAAAAGAGTTTATGTTTCCTGGATTTCTGGAGCGAACACCTCCAGTTCTTGGGCATTGTCTCGGAAGATTGGAATAGCACGGACTCCCCCAAACCCCTCATTCGGGTGGCCTACAAACTCAAGGCTACGAGAAAAGTCCTGGCGGTTTGGAGCAAACAGGCCTATGGGGACATTTTTTAGACCGTTCGTGAGGCTGAGGACGACGTCAATCATACAGAAATCAGATTCATAACTGACAGATCGCCAGCAGCTAGGATCGCCCTTAACCTCACCAAAGCTATACTCAAATTTCGTATGAAAGTCGAAACTTATTTTTGGAAACAGAAAGCGAAGCTTAAATGGGACAGCGAGGAAGACAAAAACTCGAGCTATTTCCACGCTTGCATCAATGGACGCATACAAACACTCACTCTTCACCATATAGCCGATGAAACCAGGAACATTATCAACGATCAAAGGGGTATCCAAGCGGCGGCCGCGAAGTTCTTCTCCTAACTTTTCTCCAAGGAGACGGTTCTCAGGGACCCCACCTTTCTGGAGGAAATTCCCCACCTTATCAGCGATATCGACAACATCCAGCTTGAGCTTCCTCCATCCAAGCAAGAGGTGAAAGACGCCATCTGGGCCCTTGACCAGCATAGTGCTCCCGGACCAGACGGATTCTCGGGGGTCTTTTTTCGTACATGCTGGGTCATCATCATACTGGATATCCTCGAAGCGGTCTCCGCCTTCTTCCAAGGAGCCATGTACCCCAGTGCCATCTCGAGCACCAACCTAATCCTTATTTCGAAGAAGGAGAACCCGGAGACATTCCCCGATTTCCGTCCCATCAGTCTTTGCACCTTCACCAACAAGATCATATCCAAGATCGTAGCTTCCCGCATGTCTAGTCTCCTTCCCAAGATCATCTCTGAGGAGCAGAGTGGAATTGTCCACGGTAGAAATATCTAAGATAATATCATGTTAGCTCAAGAGTTAATCACCTGCATGAAGCTCCCGACAAGAGGGGGTAATATTGCTATCAATCTGGACATGTAGAAAGCGTACGACAGGCTGGATTGGTAGTTCATGATCTGGGTTTTCAGAGCTTTCGAATTCTCTAAAATTTGGACCAACAGCAACTCCTGGTTTTCTACGGTCATCAATGGTCAGGCCGACGGGTTCTTCAAATCGAGTCGCGGGGTTACGCAAGGAGATCCGCTTTCCTCCACCATCTTCATCATTACGGCAGATGCCTTGAGCAGGAACCTTAATAAGTTGGCTTGCTCCACTAACTTCCATCACTATCATACGATCAGCGGCTGCCCGATTATGACCCACCTGGCATTCGCTGACGATATCCTCATATTCTTCGTCGGGGATGTTGAGTCGGTGGATGTCGTCCACAACACTCTACAGATATACGTCAGGTGCTCGGGCCAGAGGGTCAACCCGGATAAAAGTGTCATCTACGCCCACCATAATATTAAGAGAGAGCACGCGGCCGTTCTCTCCAACACCACCTCCTTCCCCATCAAGCATCCTCCGTTCCATTATCTAGGTTGTCCCCTCCTGTACGGGAGATCCAATGCTGGCATCTTTGAGGACCTAATCTACCATATCAGGAAAAAGCTTGAAGGATGGCACAATGCTACTTTGTCCCCAGGGGGCAAGATGATCCTCATCAAGCACGTCCTCACTTCCATACCAATCTACACCCTTACGGCTTGCTCCCCCCAAGAAAGTGCTTTCTTCGATCGAGAGCATCTTTAGCAACTTATTTTAGGGGCACAATAACGGCCACGACAAGCACCATTGGGCTAGCTGGGACACCATGGCGCGTCCTACCGAGGAAGGGAGCCTGGGATTCACCAAACTCTCCCATATTGTTAAAGCATTCTCAATAAAACTGTGGTAGAAGCTCCGCATAGCTTAGAACTTATGGACCAGGTTCATGAAGGCCAGATACTTCAAGCACATCCACCCATCGACGGCCATCTCTAATAGCAGATCCTCTACGGCGTGGCGACGCATGCTTGTCGGGTATTCTCTAGCCGAACTTGTGATGCGTCTCCAGGTGGGAGAAGGGGACTCATCGGTATTTCACGAATGGCGGGTTGGAGATACCTTGCTTCCCAACCTCTCAGAAGCCCACAGGAACTACAAGATCAAGGACATGTGGGACCCCATTGATAACACATGGAATTGGATCAAAGTCCGAGATTGGTCCGGGCCTGAGGCTGTAGAGAGCATCCGTCGTTGCAGATCGACGATCGGATCCGACGTCGACGAGCTCCGCTGGTCGGTCGAAGCTTCGGGCTCTTTCTCGGTTGAAGCCTCGGGCTCCTTCTCGGTCCAAGGTACTGCGGTGCCCCCTCCTAGCATTGCATCCTTCTGGTAGACATACATCCCCAAGAAGTGGTCCTTCATCATTTGGAGAGCCCTTCGCAAGATCCTACCAACCGATGACTCGCTCAATATTATTGGGTTCATCCTTATGTCAGTGTGCACATGCTGCACGGATCGTCAACCAAAAATGGGGGACCACATCTTCTACGTGGGTAATTTGGAAGAATTGCAACAAGGCGAGATATGAAGGACATCAGTACACCGCAGTCCAGCTTATTGGGGAGACCGTTAGGCAATGCAGTAAGAGGAGAACCCTCTGTCTGCACGGCCAGGCGACCTTCTGGAACTCTCTCCTATCCCTAGTGTAGCCGTTTTGGGTTCCCTTCCTTCCCGGCTTTTGTTAGTATACATGCATAGGCTTCAGCATTTTGCGCCTTCTGGTAAACTTGTACAGGTTTTGGCTTTTCGGCTTGATGGAATAAAATGGGGAGTGTTTTGGTTAAATTTTTTTTTAAAAAAGAGATATATATATATATATATATATATATATATATATATATATATATATATACAGACTCCTAGCCCGAAGGTCCGTACCTGCATCGCACCTGTATCACACCGTATCGGCACCCGCAACTTGCCTGCCCTAACATTAATTACTCTACAAGAAATTAAATTTGCTTTTTTCGTTGCTCGAACCTGCAACCTCAGGAGGGATATGCCTCACCTTATATATATATACACACTACAAAATATAGCTAATTAGCGACAAAAATATCCGTCGCTAAACCTAATATTTCCATCGCTATTTCGTCTTACCGTCGGAATATTGACAAAAAAGAGGCGTCGTTAGATTAAATGTCGCTAAGAAAATTCCATCGGTAAGTGTTCGCTGCAGCGACATATTAATGACTAAATTTGCGATAAATCCTCACCGATGGATTAACAACGTTATTTTTTTGTCGGTGACACGTGCAACAGTGTTGCGATGGATTAATGAAGAATTTTGTGTGACCAAATTTGCAAATTTTTTAGAAGGTTACCAATGGAAATTTTCGTTGGTAAGACGTCTAATACATTTATTGGTATCAGACAACACGTTACTGACAAAATTTTTCGTCGGTAGTATGTCGGTGGCCTACAGAAATCCGTCGATATTCAGTCGTTAGTCAGTCGCTGCTCTTAGCATTATTGCAAAAATAATTGGTTCCTGCAATGCTCATAACTGTCAATATATATATATATATATATATATATATATATATATATAAATAAAATAAATATATATATATATCAAAACCAAGAAAAACAAGAAAAGATCAAAACTTAGATCTACAAAAAACCATCCATCAAACCCGAAAATGCCAAGTTCTAAAGAGGCTTAACAATAAGTGGAGAAGAGAATAGAAAAATAAAATGGGAGATCCATCATGAAGCAAGTTCTACTTGCCTAGGGTTTCTTTGGTGGATGGGAGGAGTAATGGAGAAGAAGAAGAAGAAGAAGAAATAAATGAAGAAGAGTTATAGAGGAGAGAGAGGGAATAGTTGACTTATTGTAACGCCCCAGAACCAGAATACTGAAGAGCAGGGGCGTACATAGCCAGCTACGTATATTGAAATGGAATCCACCTCGCTATACGGTCACGGCTGTCTAGATATATGAGGGTTTACTACAAGCCAACAGTCTCTTAAGGTCAAACCTTTTGTCTCAATCTCAATGCAAGTAATAATAGTTACAAGATGTCAGAGCACCAAATATATAATAGCAAGGCGTCCCATACATTACATATTGGATGATCATGAAGCTAGTCGTACAAAATGTCAAGACTAGCAAGAGTTCAGTCATACATGATCAACCCTAGGATTTGTTAATCATGTTACAGCCCGTAGGCAGACAGTAAGTAAATATGCATCGAGCTAACAGGTGCTCGTCGGCTAAACGCCTCAAAAGAATAATTATACAATGTAGTGAGCGAAACAAAATGGAAAACCCACTCGTAGTCCGGGTTCCTTCTAGTCGCCACCATTGGGCTGGAGGTTCGGTAGATCCTCGGGTGCTGCTCCGAAATCTGGCCACACAAAACCAGCTGGGTCAAACCCCAGAAAGAGCAAGTGCCACAAGGAGGCCACGAAATAAGAACAAAAGCCAGCATATCAGAACATAAGGAATAGAAGAAAAGTACAAGTAATAAAGAGTTCAACAGGACGATAAACGACTAGGGACGTGGAACCATTCCGGGAGCCAGGTTACAACCCTTAAACCAAACAAGGACCGGGGTTGAAACCCTTCGCCTGAATAGCGCTTTGTCTCTACCCATTTATTGTTAAAGATAAGTAAAACAATCATGTTCAGGAATACCAGGTACTGGGATTAGACGAGACTTAGACAAGGCTGGACACCATCCATTCACAAGCGGCCAAGCAAATACTACGGCTTACTACTTAACTAACTAGGGTTATCACAATCCTAATTACTAACAAGATGCAAATGAGAAATTCCCAGTCCCAAGCCCTGCAGACTATCCAGTTATCCTTCCGCGGGTTGAGAGTATGGTTGGGTACATCGCCCAGAAGACGATATACCCCTAGGTGACTTAGAGGGTGCAACACATGACAGTGTGCTGGAATGTGCCCTACTCGTCGGCAGGCTACAAGTCCATTAAAGCGCCCAGATAACGAGATCGCCTGTGACTGAAAATTCTCCATGAACTATAGTTCGATCTAGTCATTAGCCTAATCCATATTCAGTGTGAATCCCTGACCGTGGTAACCAGGGAGTCACGTCCTAGACATGATGCAAGACAAGACAAGTGGATTGCACAAAGCAACAAGAATGAACACCCACGGAGTCAGAGTTGATTATATGAATCAAGTTAGCCATCACAACAGCATCAAGTCAAGTCAAGTTACAAGTCAGGAGTGCGCCGCCACGGGCCACTATCAAGTTATCCAGTACCAAGATTAATTATGAATCACCGGTTACAAGTTAAGAGCGCACCCCATCGGGTCACTATTAAGAAGATCAGAAAGTACTAGGATCATAAATCACAGAAATCACGAAGACCGTACTAGTCATTAGCAAAACACCGAAAATCGTGCCAGGTCGTGTTGGGTCAAGACAGTCGTATTGTGTGGAACAAGATCTCAAAACTCCAATCCACAAAAGAAAAGCCAAGTCCAAGGAAATAAAACTAAACCACCATGGGCAAATTGGTTGCGCTGGGGCTCCTGGGGACGGGTTGCGCTAGGGTCTGATTGCGTTAGGGGAATGAACTGCGCTGGGGGAATGAACTGCGCTGGGGGAGTGAACTGCGCTGAGGTCGGGTTGCGCTAGGGTCAGTGAGCTGCGCTGGGACTAGGCTGCGCTAGGGTCAAGCTGCGCTGGGGGTGAGCTGCGCTGGGAATGAGCTGCACAGGTGGTGAGCTGCACTGGAAATGAGCTGGTGAGCTGCACTGGAAATGAGCTGCGCAGGGGGTCGGGTTGCGCTAAGGAGAGCTACGCTGGAACTGAAGAGCGCCAGCGAAGGAGAGGGGGCGCGGTTCTCCAAGAGGCACCGAGCGTGGGTCAGCCCAGCGCTAAAGAGCGCTGGCCGGGGAAGGGTTGCGCGGTTCAGCCCAGCGCTAAAGAGCGCTGGCCGAAGATCATCTTCTCCAGCAAGCTGAGAGAAAAACCTAAGAACACCCAAAATTTCCAATTCTCATAACTTAGCCAAATCAAAACGAAATTTAGATTTTCAAAGTTCTATCTTGGGTAAAATTGAATTCTCTTCCACATGGAAGCCTCAAAACAAGCAAAAATCTAAGTTTAATAGATCAAAACCAAGAAAATCCGAAAATGGTTAAAACTTAGATCTAGAAAAATGGAGACTCCAAATCACAAAATGCCAAGTTCTAATGTGAGTCACCATGGCCTATTCTAGCTAATGGAAAATTAAAATAGGGTTCTTATTTGGTGGCAAGGTGCACTTGCCTATGGAGGTTGGGTGTTGTGTGGAGGAAGGAATAAAAAGAAGATGGAGAAAATTAATGGAAGAGTAATGAGGAGAGAGAAAGTTATGTGGGGTTTTAATGAGGGATGGTGTGTTGTGTTGAGGGTGGAGGTTAAGTAAGATAGTCCAATGCAAACCAAACCAAACCAAACCAAACCAAACCAAATTCTTCTCCACAAAGAATAAAACCAGGCCAGGTCAAAAACCCAATTTACGAGAAAACCAAAATCCGCAAGTCGAGCCAAAATACAATTACAAGCCAGAATCCGAAAAAGAAAAATAAAATAAAATACAGGTCCAAAATACATATAAGTCTAATTAAAATACGTATTTCGAAATACGGGCAATACAACTTTATCCACCTTAAAAGAATTTCGTCCTCGGAATTTAAATCAAGATGCTAAGAGATGTAAGAGCCAACTATACTATCCACAAATAAGCTACACTAAGCAAACAATTAAACAATAACACATGCAAGCAAGGGATTGAAAGCATAAGGCATAAGGAAGACATTAAACCTTACGAGTCAAACAAGTCGGGATATCGCGATCGGATGTCGTCCTCACGCTCCCACGTTGACTCATCTAGAGAGTGATGACCCTAAGCAACACGGACTAAGCTAATAGTCTTGTTCTTGAGTATCTTTTCTCTCCGATCCAATATAGACACGGGTCTCTCCTCATACGAAAGGTTGGTACCGACAACCAGTTCCGAATGGTCCAGGATATGGCTCGGGTCCGGGATATACCATCGTAATTGGGACACATGGAATACATCATGCACCTCTCTTAGCGACGGCGGAAGAGCGAGACGATAGAATACATCTTCTACTCGCTCCAAGATATCGAACGGCCTTATATACCTAGGACTAAGCTTTTCCCGTACGCTAAAACGAATGATGCCGCGGTTAGGCGAGATCCTAAGGAATACATGGTCGCCGATAGCAAACTCTAAGGGACGCCGATGAGCATCGACCCAATGGTGCTGGCGATCTTGGGCCACTCGAAGGCGATCTCTGACTTTCCTGACCACCTCGATAGCCTGGGTAATTATCTCTGGGCCAAGCATCTGTCTCTCTCTGATGTCGTCCCATGCTAGCGGGGATCTACACTTTCTACCATACAGTGCCTCAAACGGAGCCATCTGAATACTGGCCTGGAAACTATTATTGTAGGAGAATTCTACCAGGTGCAGGTGATCATTCCATGAACTACCGAAGTCAAGGGTACAAGATCTCAACATATCTTCAAGAGTCTAGATTGTGCGTTCCGACAGGCCATCTGTCTGCGGATGATAAGCTGAGCTAAACTGAAGGTGAGTTCCCAAACAATCTTACAGGCTATGCCAAAAGTGTGATGTGAATCTTGAATCCCTGTCCGAGGTAATACTGACGGGCACACCGTGAAGCCTGAAAATCTGCCTGAGGTACATTTCTGCTAGCTGAGCCGTCGACTGACCAACTCTGAACGGGAGAAAGTAAGGCACTTTCGTGAGCCTGTCAACTATAAACCAAATAACATCTCGACCAGCTGGGGATCTAGGCAATACAGTCACAAAATCTATGGTCATATGCTCCCATTTCTATTCTGGAATCGACAAGGGCTGAAGAAGTCCAGCTGGCCTCTGATGTTCAGCCTTGACTTGTCGACAAACCAAACACCGAGAGACAAACTGGGCTATCTCCCTCTTCATGCCATTCCACCAAAAATGCTGACGAATGTCTCTATACATCTTCGTGCCACCCGAATGAATAGAATACTGTGAACTTTGAGCTTCTGCCATGACCTTCTGTCTGATATCTCTACTGGGTACACAAAGACGAGTACTGTGCCGAAGTGTACCATCTTCATGAATGCACAACTCTGGCCTTCTTCCCGCCTCACACTCTGCTCTGAGTCGCTGAATCTTGGAATCCGTAGACTGGGCCATCCGGATCCTTTCAATTATGCTGGACTGAACCTGTAGACTGGCCATCAATGCCACGTTGGTAGGAAGAACCACTTCAATTCCCATCTTCTGAAGATCTGCCAATAACTCTGGTTGCACTGTTAGGAAGTAAACTCCGGCTCTCCTGCTTAACGCATCTGCTACAATATTGGCCTTCCCTGGGTGATACTGCAAATCCACATCGTAGTCCACCAGTAGCTCGCGCCATCTTCTCTGCCGCATGTTAAGGTCCTTCTGGGTGAAAACATACTTCAGGCTCTTGTGATCAGTAAAGATCTCTACCCTATCTCCGTACAAGTAGTGCCGCCAAAGCTTAAGTGCAAATACTACTGCTGCCAGTTCCAAGTCATGGGTCGAGTAATTTCTCTCATGATCACGAAGTTGTCGGGACGCATAAGCTATTACCTTCCTATGCTGCATCAGAACACATCCTAAACCTCTGCCCGAAGCATCACAATACACTGAGAATCCTCCGGTCCCATCGGGAAGCGTGAGAATAGGAGCCGTTATCAAACCTCGCTTCAACTTCTCAAATGATTCCTGACACTCTACTGTCCAAGCAAACTGTACATCCTTGCGGGTCAACTGGGTCATCGGCGCCGAAATCCTGGCAAAATCGGAAATAAATCGTCGGTAGTAGCCGGCCAATCCAAGGAAGCTGCGAACCTCTGCCACTGAGTAGGTACTGGCCACGTCTCGATAGCTACAATCTTCTGGGGATCCACTTTCACTCCTTCTCGGGTAATAATGTGACCAAAGTACGAAATGCGATTGAGCCAGAACTCGTATTTACTGAACTTGGCGTACAACTGATGCTCTCTAAGCGTCTGAAGGACGATTTTGAGATGCTGCTCGTGCTCTGCTACGCTCTTACTGTAGACCAGGATGTCATCTAGGAACACGATCACGAACTGATCCAAGTAAGGCATAAAGATACGATTCATGAGGTCCATGAATATGGCCGACGCATTGGTCGCTCCAAAGGGCATAACAAGGAACTCCCAATGTCCATATCTAGATCGAAAAGCTGTCTTCGGGATGTCCTGCTCTCTGACTCTGATCTAGTGGTATCCTTACCGCAAGACTATCTTCGAGAACACTGAAGCCCCTTTGAGTTGATCAAACAAGTCATCAATCCTCGGGAGAGGGTATCTGTTCTTGATTGTCACTGTGTTCAAGGTACGATAATCTACACATAATCTAGATGTACCATCCTTCTTCTTCACAAGAAGCATCGGGGCTCCCCAAGGCGATCCACTTCCACGAATGAATCACTTGGTCCTGAGTTCTTCAACCATCTTGTACAAAATCTCCAACTCTGAAGGCGCCATCCTGTAAACTCGCTCTGATACTGGTGCTATCCCGAGGATCAAGTCTATAGTGAAATCGATCTCCTTTTCTGGCGGCATTCCTGGAAGTTCCTCTGGGAAGACATCTGAAAACTCTTCAACTATCCGGGGTAACTGTACTGCTGCTACTGCCATCCGCAATACTGGAAAAGATGATTCCACTGCGCCTCTAGAAAATAAAAACTCTGGCTCGCCTGGAATACTAAAGACAACTCTGCCAACATGGCAGTCTATCCTAGCATACTGGTTCCTCAACCAATCCGTGCCTAAGACTACATCATAGTCTGCCATAGGAAACTCTATAAATCTAGCGGGAAACTCTCTACCGCAAACTATGATCCGACACGAGAAAAATACTCGATCTACTCCCACAAGACCATTACCAGTAAGTATATTGAGCCTCACTGATAATGACTCGGGCTCCAATCCTATCCGTGTCGCAAATCGTGCAGACATGAATGAATATGATGCACTAGAATCAAATAATATCGATGCTGGAGAGGAGTTGACGAGAATAGTACCTGCCACTACCTCACCTGGTGCAACCTCTTCTTCCATAGTCATCATCATTGCCTGACCTTGTCCTCTGGCTGCGGGTCCCCTCTGCTGAAAACCTCTCTGCCTGCTCTGCACTTGAGTCTGGGTGTAATGCTGCTGGTTCTGCTGCTGAAAAGCCTGGGCCTGAGGCAATAATGGCCTCGGGTACTGCTGTTGCTGTATAGGTACTGGTCCCCTAACCGACGGACTGTTTAGGTTGGAAGAGGACGAACTACCCTTATTCGAGCAGGCTCCTATCTTGTGATCTGCCGCTCCACAAGCCAGGCACAATCCCTGCGCCCTGCGATAATCTGCTACCACGTGCCCTGGCTTCCCGCAGTGAGAATATCCTATCTCGTAAGTCTACTTCTGCTTCTACTGCTGCGGGTATGTCGGGGTTAAATGCTCAACCGACGTTACTGAAGTCGCCCGTTTCGGAGTTCCAATGGTCAAACCCCTAGCTGCCGGGGCTAGAGCTGATGATTGGTGCATCTGATTGTGGGACCGCTTCCTACCTCCGGTCCTATCCATGATCCTCTGGGAGGTGTACTCGTGCCTCCTAGCTGCCCTCAATACTGTATCGAACGTCTGGTGCTCGAACTGCTCAACTGCCAACAAGATCTCCAAATGCAGCCCCTGCTGGAACCGCTGGGCCCTATCAAACTCGGTTGCCACCAAGGTGGGGGCAAACCTACTGAGTCTAGAAAACTCAGATGCATAACCTTCGACCGTCCTGCCTCCTTGCTTCAAGTTGGTGAACCTCGTCTGCAGGTCGTACCGAGCTACAACATCGAAATACTTCGTCTGAAATCTTTCTCTAAACACCGCCCAAGTAACCGGCGCCGCTAATCCCACGGCCTGCGTCGCCCACCAACTGCAAGCTAAGTCTAGCAACTGTAGGCGTACCACCGCTACCTTCTCATTCTCAGGTATCCTAGCTGCTTCCAGAACTACCTCGGTATCCTGAAGCCAAGCGTCCGCGGCAATCGCATCCTCGCTGCCGTCGAAGAATGGAGGATTCAAGCGTTTGAAGCTGTTGGCCGCGCTATTACCCTGATGACCTCCTCTGGTCAAAGCATCTGCCACCGCCTGGTGCAAGGCATCTCCGTGACGATCCTGGGAAGCTAATAGGGACCTGATGAGACCCACCAAAGTGCCATCATCAGGCTCTGCAGGCTGGACGGGCTGAATTAGTGGTTCTCCTCCGGTAGGCACGAATCTGGAGGCCACTCCTGAATGCTGGACTTGATCTCCAGGTTGCAGCTAGTCCACGGGAGGTCCTCCACCTTGCTGATCGGCAGGTCCAGGAACAATGCCACTGAAGAAGACGACATAGGAAACAATAAGGAAGGACCAGGACAGATCAACGATACAAGCATGTGATCAGGTCAAGATTCTCAGGGATTTGAAGATACGAGCAGAGATCAAGGGCGAATACTTATTGAGACATCTATTTGGTAAACCCTCACATTCTTGAATGCCAAAACCTGCATGGGCCACCACTTAAACTATGTAACGCCCCAGAACCAGAATACTGAAGAGCGGGGGCGTACATATCCAGCTACGTATATTGAAATAGAATCCACCTCGCTATACGGTCACGGCTGTCTAGATATATGAGGGTTTACTACAAGCCAACAGTCTCTTAAGGTCAAACCTAATGTCTCAATCTCAATGCAAGTAATAATAGTTACAAGATGTCAGAGCACCAAATATATAATAGCAAGGCATCCCATACATTACATATTGGATGATCATGAAGCTAGTCGTACAAAATGTCAAGACAAGCAAGAGTTCAGTCATACATGATCAACCCTAGGATTTGTTAATCATGTTACAGCCCGTAGGCAGACAGTAAGTAAATATGCATCGAGCTAACAGGTGCTCGTCGGCTAAACGCCTCAAAAGAATAATTATACAATGTAGTGAACGAAACAAAATGGAAAACCCACTCGTAGCCCGGGTTCCTTCTAGTCGCCACCATTGGGCTGGAGGTTCGGTAGATCCTCGGGTGCTGCTCCAAAATCTGGCCATACAAAACCAGCTGGGTCAAACCCCAAAAAGAGCAAGTGCCACAAGGAGGCCACGAAATAAGAACAAAAGCTAGCATATTAGAACATAAGGAGTAGAAGAAAAGTACAAGTAATAAAGAGTTCAACAGGACAATAAACGACTAGGGACGTGGAACCATTCCGGGAGCCAGGTTACAACCCTTAAACCAAACAAGGACCGGGATGGTAACCCTTCGCCTGAATAGCACTTTGTCTCTACCCATTTATTGTTAAAGGTAAGTAAAACAATCATGTTCAGGAATACCAGGTACTGGGATTAGGCGAGACTTAGACAAGGCTGGACACCATCCATTCACAAGCGGCCAACAAATACTACGACTTACTACTTAACTAACTAGGGTTATCACAAGCCTAATTACTAACAAGATGCAAATAAGAAATTTCCAGTCCCAAGTCCTGTAGACTATCCAGTTATCCTTCCGCGGGTTGAGAGTATGGTTGGGTACATCACCCAGGAGACGATATACCGTTAGGTGACTTAGAGGGTACGACACATGACAGTGTGCTGGAATGTGCCCTACTCGTCGGCAGGCTACAAGTCCATTAAAGCGCCCAGATAACGAGATCGCCTGTGACTGGAAATTCTCCATGAACTATAGTTCGATCTAGTCATTAGCCTAATCCATATTCAGTGTGAATCCCTGACCGTGGTAACCAGGGAGTCACGTCCTAGACATGATGCAAGACAAGACAAATGGATTGCACGAAGCAACAAGAATGAACACCCACGGAGTCAGAGTTGATTATATGAATCAAGTTAGCCATCGCAACAATATCAAGTCAAGTCAGGAGTGTGCCGCCACGGGCCACTATCAAGTTATCCAGTACCAAGATTAATTATGAATCACCGGCTACAAGTTAAGAGCGCACCCCATCGGGTCACTATTAAGAAGATCAGAAAGTACTAGGATCATAAATCACAGAAATCACGAAGACCGTACTAGTCATAAGCAAAACATCGAAAACCGTGCCAGGTCGTGTTGGGTCAAGACAGTCGTGTTGTGTGGAACAAGATCTTAAAACTCTAATCCACAAAAGAGAAGCCAAGTCCAAGGAAATAAAACCAAACCACCATGGGCAAATAGGTTGCGCTGGGGCTCCTTGGGTCGGGTTGCGTTAGGGTCTGATTGCGCTAGAAGAATGAACTGCGCTGGGGGAATGAACTGCACTGGGGGAGTGAACTGCGCTGAGGTCGGGTTGCGCTAGGGTCAGTGAGCTGCGCTGGGACCAAGCTACGCTAGGGTCAAGCTGCGCTGGGGGTGAGCTGCACTGGGAATGAGCTGTGCAGGGGGTGAGTTGCGCTGGAAATGAGCTGCACAGGGGGTAAGCTGCGCTGGAAATAAGCTGCGCAGGGGGTCGGGTTGCGCTAAGAAGAGAGCTGCACTGGAACTGAAGAGCGCCAGCGAAGGAGAGGGGGCATAGTTCGCCAAGGGGCACCGAACGCGGGTCAGCCCAGCGCTAAAGAGCGCTGGCCGAGGAAGGGTTGCAAGGTTCAGCCCAGCGCTAAAGAGCGCTGGCCGAAGATCATCTTCTCCAACAAGCTGAGAGAAAAACCCAAGAACACCCAAAATTTCCAATTCTCATAACTTAGCCAAATCAAAACAAAATTTAGATTTTCCAAGTTCTATCTTATGTAAAATTGAATTCTTTTCCACATGGAAGCCTCAAAACAAGTAAAAATCTAAGTTTAATAGATCAAAACCAAGAAAATCCGAAAATGGTTAAAACTTAGATCTAGAAAAATGGAGACTCCAAAGCACAAAATGCCAAGTTCTAATGTGATTCACCATGGCCTATTCTAGCTAATAGAAAATTAAAATAGGGTTCTTATTTGGTGGCAAGGTGCACTTGCCTATGGAGGTTGGGTGTTGTGTGGAGGAAGGAAGAAGAAGAAGATAGAGAAAATTAATAGAAGAGTAATGAGGAGAGAGAAAGTTAGGTGGGGGTTTTAATGAGGGATGGTGTGTTGTATTGAGGGTGGAGGTTAACTAAGGTAGTCCAATGCAAACCAAACCAAACCAAACCAAACCAAATCCTTCTCCACAAAGAATAAAACCAGGGCAGGTCAAAAACCCAATTTACGAGAAAACCAAAATACACAAAAGAAAAAAAAATACGTATTACATATAAGCCTAATTAAAATACAGGTCCGAAATACATATAAGCCTAATTAAAATACGTATTCTGAAATACGGGCATTACACTTATATATCAACTCTTCTCATGATGAACCAAACCCAAATAAGCCAAGCCAAGATAGGCCGGACCAAAATAAATCCAGGACAACTAAACCAAGGTTAGGCTAAACAAGACAAGTCTAACTATGGATCACCTAAAAATTGTCAGAAATCCGTATACGTATCCTGAAAAATACGTATAACGGGAAACGGGAGTGACAACTCTACCCACCTTAAAAGAATTCTGTCCTCGGGGCAAACTATACTAATACTGGCAGTCTATGACTAGCAGTCAATCAAGCAATCATTCATACAAGCAAGAAAGTAAAAGCATAAGGCATAAGGAAGATATTATACCTTATAAGTCAAACATGTGGGAATGGGAATATCACGATCAGATATCATCCTTAAGTTTCCAGGTTAACTCACCCAAAGAGTGATGACCCCAAGCAACACGGACTAAACTAATAGTCTTGTTCTTGAGTACCATCTCTCTTCGATCCAATATGGATACGGGCCTTTCCTCATATGAAAGGTTGGTACCAACAACCAATTCTGAATGATTAAGGATATGGCTCGAATCCAGAATGTACCGTCGCAATTGGGATACATAGAATACGTCATGTACCTCACGTAACGACGGCAGAAGAGCAAGACGATATGATATATCGCCTACTCGCTCGAAAATATTAAACGGCCCTATATACCTAGGACAAAGTTTCTCCCGCACGCCGAATCGAATGACGCCACGGGTAGGCGAGATCCTAAGGAATTCGTGGTCGCTGATAGAAAACTCAAGCGGACGCCGATAAAAATTGGCCCAATGACACTGGCGATCTTGCGCAACTCGAAGATGATCTCTAACTTGTCTGACCACCTCGATAGTCCGAGTAACCATTTCTGGACCAAGCATCTGCCTCTCGCCTACATCATCCCAGGCTAAAGATGATCTGCACTTTCTGCCATACAGTTCTTCGAATGGTGCTATCTAGATACTGGCCTGGAAACTGTTATTATAAGAGAACTCTACTAGGTGCAGGTGATCTTCCTATGAACCACCGAAGTCAAGTATACATGATCGCAACATATCTTCAAGAGTTTAAATCGTGCGCTCTGATTGGCCATCTGTCTACGGATGACAGGCTGAACTAAACTTGAGACGAGTTCCCAAACTCTCTTGAAGACTCCGCCAAAAGTGTGATGTAAACCTTGAATCTCTATTGGACACAATACTGACTGGAACTCCATACAATCTGACTATCCGTCTGAGGTACATCTCTACAAGCTGATCCGTCGACTGACCAATTCTGAAAGAGAGAAAATGAGCTACCTTCGTGAGTCGGTCAACTATAACCCATATAGCATCTCTCCCAGCTGGGGATTTAGGTAATCCAGTTATAAAATCTATAGTAATGTGCTCCCATTTCCATTCTGGGATTGGTAAAGGTTGAAGAAGTCCGGCTGGTCTCTGATGTTCAGCTTTTACTTGTTGGCAAACTAAACAACGAGAGACAAACTGGGCTATCTTCCTCTTCATGCTATTCCACCAGAAATATTGGCGAATATCACGATACCTCTTCGTGCCACCGGGATAAATTGAATACTGCGAACTGTGAGTGTAACGCCCGTGGTTCGTATAACATATTTCGGTATATATATACGAAATCTCGACCCATAATTAGACTTGTCTTGCTTAGCTTGATCCTGGTTTAATCTTGCCTTGGTTTATTTTGGGTTCATCCTGGTTCGACTTGTCTTGACTAGCTACTCTTGGGTTTTGCATTGGCATGGGTTAGTTAGCATTTTCTAGTTCATGTGGTTTATCCTGGCCTTGGCATGCATTAGGTTCGGTTGGATTCAGCTTGGTTGGGCTCGGTTTGGGTTGATATATAAACCCCTACCTACCACCATCCCTCATTTATTAACCCAACCACCATTCTCTCTCTTCATTCATTACTCATTTACTCCTTTTCTCTTCTTCTTCCTCATCTTCTTCTCTACCCACACCACCGTAGGCAAGTACAACTTGCTATCACAAGAGAACACCATGCTTTTATGAATCATTTAGCTTCCTTGTCTGATTTTAAACTACCTTAGAACTTAGCTTTTCTCATTTTGATGCATGGATTTTTGTAGATCTAGGTTTTAGCATTCTTTTATTTTTATGGTTTTGATCTACTAAACTGGCTTGTTTTTGAAAACTAAGAGTTCTATGTAGAAGGCATTATGATGTTTCGCAAGTTTGGTTCTGGAATGGTTAGATTTTATCGAGTCTTGACCGAGATGAGGCCTTCATGAGCACTTTAGCTTTTACGCCTGCTTGTACCGGCCATGGGGAGAAGATGAAGTCCTATGCACACGTTCTTATGTGTTAGCGTAGCTTTTAGTTTTATGCCCACGTTTTACATGCCAGCGTATCATTTACCCTCCTTTTTTACGCCTACGTTCTACGTGCCCGCGTATTATTTACCCCTTTACGCACACGCATTTGTGTACGAGTGTAATCGCTTCTACGTCGAGATCATTTCGAACTCTACGCAGGGGCTACTCCGCTTGGGTGGAGTGCCTACCCGCGTAGAGCTCCGCTCGCATAGAGCGTTTGCCCGTGTAGAGCGTTTGCTCGCGTAGAATCCTGCTTGCATGCACTCTTGCTCGCGTAGAGCTGCATATCCTTAGGTGTTGCCCACGTAGAGCTGTTTTATGCTTGGGGTCTATTTGGCCTAGCATACTCTTGCTCGTGTAGAGACTTTGAGTCCCTATGGCGTACCCCGTTTCCCTTTTATATTCTTACGCCTTTTGTAATAAACTTGATAATCACGAATTGATTGACATGACTAGACTGATAATTGTATATGGTACGATATAACAAGTGAATTGGTATGACATGACATGACATGACTTGACAAGACATGACAAGCAAGCCTGATGGGAACTATTGAATGCTGTTGCGACGACTAGCATGACATGACAAGAATGAATGGCCTGGACACCGTGGACGATTGTGTTTGTACAAGTAAACCAGTACTGTCTTGCATCTTGTCTAGGGCAGGGACCCCTTAGTACCACGGTCAGGGGTTCCTACTAAAATTGACTAAGGATAATAACTAGAATAACCCAGTAGTCATAAAGAGATTTCCCAGCTACAGGCAATCCCGTTATCTGGGTGCGCAAGTGGACTTGTAGCCTGCCGACGAGTAGGGCATATTTCCAGCACATTGCCATGTGTTGCACCCTTCATGAACGGATATTCGACCTGGATAACCTGGATGTCTGCAGGGCTTGTGGCTGTTAGAATAATCTTATTGCTAGTAACTTGGCCTGTGATAACCCTAGTTAGTTAAAGTATCAAGCCGTACTTATTGCTTGGCCATGATCGATTGGATGGAGTTTGACCCAGTCTAGTCTTGCCCTGATCCTGTACAAGATTGTAACATGACCTGATTGCTTGTGCTTTACTTTATCGATAAATGGTGGGAAACCAAGTTTCATTCAGACGAAGGGTTACAACCCCGATCCTTGTTTGGTTTACGGGTTATGACTTGGTTATCTGAATAGTCCCATGGTTATCTTATCGTATATCATCATGATTTTCCATATTTCCATTCTTTTATTATAAAGTTATGTTTTGTGCTAATTGATGGTTTTAGTTCTTAAGTGAAGCCTCCTTTGTGGCACTTGCTCTTTCTGGGATCTGATCCAGCTGGTTTTGTATGGCCAGATACTGGAGTAGCTCTAGAGGATCTCCCTACCTTTCAGCCAGATGGTGACCACCACGCTTAACTAAGGCAACGAGTGGGTTTCACTTTTTTTCCACTTTATTGTAAAAATACTATTTTGAGGCATTTAGCAGACGAGCACGTGTTAGCTCGTATTGCACTTTACCTACTGTCTGCCTACGGGCTGTAACATGATTGACGAATCCTAGGGTTAATCATGTATGACTAAACTCTTGCTAGTCTTCACATTTTGTACGACTAGCTTCATGATCATCCAAATATGTAATATGGGATGCCTTACTATTGTATATTTGATGCTCTAACATCTTGTGACTGGTATTTCTTGTACGAGATTCAGATAATAGGCTTGTTCATGACCACAAGAGACTGATGGCTTATAGTTAAACCCTCATGTATCTAGACAGCCATGATCGTATAGCGAGGTGGATTCTATTTCAATATACGTAGCTGGCTATGTATGCCTCCGCTCTCTAATATTCTGGTTCTGGGGCTTTACATGGTTTAAGTGGTGGCCCATGCAGGTCTTGCAAATCAAGATATGTGAGGATTTACCGAATAGATGTCTCAATCAGCACTCTCCTTTGACCTCTGCTCTTATCCTCTAGATCCTTGAAAATCTTGACCTGGTCACATGCTTGTATCTTTGATCTGTCCTAGTCCTTTCTTATAGTTCCCTCTGTCGTCTTCTTCAGCGACATTGTTCTTGGTCCTACCGATCGGCAAGGCGGAGCACCTCCTGTGGGCCAGCAGCAACCTGGAGATCAAGCCCAGCATTCAGGAGTAGCCTCTAGAGTCATGCCTACTGAGGGTCAAGAGACGCCAGTTCAGCCAGTCCAGCCTACAGAGCCCGATGATGGCACCTTAGTGGGTCTCATCAGGACATTGCTAGCATCTCAAGATCGTCGGAGCGACGCCTTGCACCAGGCAGTACAAGATGCTTTGAACAGAAGCAGTCTTCTACAATGGATTACACTCATTATGGGAAGCCAGGACATGTGGTGGCAGAATGTCACAGAGCATAGGGATTGTGCTTGGTTTATGGAGCACCAGACCACAGGGTTGGAAACTGCCCAAACAGGAGGAGTTCCTCTTCTTCGACCTTTTCTAGTCCTTCGGTGAGACGACCAGCACCAGTCCAGCAGCAACAACAGTTTCCGAGGCCCTTGCCGCCTCATTCCCAAGCATTTTAGCAGCAAAACCCCCAACAATATGCCCAAGCCCAAGCCCTGATTCAGAGCAGACAAAGAGGTTTTCAGCAGAGGGGACCCGTACCCAGAGGACATGGTCAGGCGATGGCGATGACCGTCGAAGATGGATTGGCGCCGGGTGAGGTAGTGGCAGGTACTATTCTCAAAAACTCACTTTCCAGCATCAGTATTATTTGATTCTGGTGCATCGCATTTATTCATGTCTGCACGATTCACGACACGGATAGGACTGAAGTCCGAGTCATTATCAGTAAGGCTCAATATACTTACTGGTAACGGTCTTGTGGGAGTAGATAGAGTATTTTCCTCGTGTCGGATCGTAGTTAGCGGTAGAGAGTTCCCCGCTAGATTGATAGAGTTTTCGATGGCCGATTATGATATGGTCTTAGGGATGGATTGGTTAAGAAACCAGTATGCTAGGATAGACTGCCATGTTAGCAGGGTTATTTTTAGCATTCCAGGCGAGCCAGAGTTTTCATTTTCCCGAGGCGAAGTTAAACCTTCTCCTCCAGTATTGTGGATGGCAGTAGCAGCAGTACAGTTACCCCGGATAGTCGAGGAGTTTCCAGATGTTTTTCTAGAGGAGCTTCCAGAAATGCCGCCAGAGAGAGAGATCGAGTTTACTATCGACTTGATCCCAGAGACAGCCCCAGTGTCGGAGAGAGTCTACCAGATGGCACCGTCAGAGTTAGAGATATTGTACAAGATGATTGAAGAACTCTGGACCAAAGGGATTCATTCGTGCCAGTGGATCGCCTTGGGGAGCCCTGATACTTTTTGTAAAAAAAAGGATGGTACGACCAGATTATGTGTAGATTATCGTACCTTAAACTCAGTGACAATCACGAACAGATACCCTCTCCCGAGGATAGATGACTTATTTGATCAACTTAAGGGGCAACAGTATTTTTGAAGATTGACTTGCGGTCAGGATACTATCAGATCAGAGTCAGAGAGCAGGACATCCCGAAGACAGCTTTTAGATCTAGATATGGGCATTGGGAGTTCCTTGTTATGTCATTTGGAGCAACCAATGTCCCAGCTGTATTCATGGACCTCATGAATCGTATCTTCATGCCTTACTTGGATCAGTTCGTGATTGTGTTTATAGATGATATCCTGGTCTACAGCAAGAGTGAAGCGGAGCATGAGTAGCATCTCAGAATTGTCCTCCAGATTCTCAGAGAGCATCAGTTATATGTTAAGTTCAGTAAATACGAGTTCTGGCTCGATCGTATTTTGTACTTGGATCATATTATTACCAGAGAAGGAGTAGAGGTGGATCCCCAGAAGATAGTGGCCATTGAGACATGGCCAGTACCCAGCACAGTGGCAGAAGTTCGCAGCTTTCTTGGCTTGACGGTTACTACCGACGATTTATTTCAGACTTTGCTCGGATATCAGTACCTATGACCCAGTTGACCCTCAAGGATGTGTAGTTGCTTGGACAACAGAATGTCAGGAATCTTTTGAGAAGTTAAAGCGAGGCTTGATGACGGCACCCATTCTCACGCTTCCAGATGGGACCGGAGGATTTTCAGTATATTGTGATGCTTCAGGCAGAGGTTTAGGATGTATTTTGATGCAGCATGGGAAGGTAATAGCTTATGCGTCACGTCAACTTCGTGATCATGAGAGGAATTACCCGCCACGACTTGGAGTTGGCAGCAGTAGTGTTTGCACTTAAGCTTTGGAGACACTACTTGTATGGAGATAGGATGGAGATTTTCACCGACTACAATAGCCTGAAGTATGTTTTTACCCAGAAGGATCTCAATATGCGTTAGAGAAGGTGGCTAGAGCTACTTTTGGATTATAACATCAACCTGCAGTATCATCTTGGGAAGGCCAACGTTGTTACAGATGCATTGAGCAGGAGAGCTGGAGTTTATTTTCTAACAGCACAACCAGAGTTATTAGCAGATCTTCAGAAGATGGGTATAGAAGTTGTTCTTCCTACCAATGTGGTATTAATGGCCAGTATGCAAGTTCAGTCCCCTATAGTCGAGAGGATCCAGATGGCTCTGTCAGCAGATTCTAAGCTTCAGCGGCTTAGGGCAGAATGTATAGTAGGACGAAGACCAGAGTTATGTATCCATGAGGATGGTATACTTTGACATGGGAGGCGTCTTTATGTACCTAATGGAGATATCATGCAAGAAATCCTGGCAGAAGCTCACAGTTCTCAGTATTCCATTCATCCCGGTGGCACGAAGATGTACTGGGATATCCGTTAGCACTTTTGGTGGAATGGCATGAAGAGGGAGATAGTCCGATTTGTCTCTCGGTGTTTGGTTTGCCAACAAGTTAAAGCTGAGCATCAGAGACTGGCTAGATTTTTTCAGTCCTTGCCGATTCCAGAATGAAAGTGGGAGCATATCACCATGGAATTCGTGACTGGATTACCTAGGTCCTCGGCCGGTAGAGATGCTATTTGGGTTATTATAGACAGGCTCACGAAGGTGGCTCACTTTCTTCCGTTCAGAGTTGGTCAGTCGACGGCTCAGCTAGCAGAGATGTACCTCAGAGAGATTGTCAGATTTTACGGTATTCAAGTCAGTATTACCTCGGACAGAGATTCAAGATTTACTTCGCACTTTTGGCGCAGCCTGCAAGAGAGTTTTGGAATTCACCTCCAGTTCAGCTCAGCTTATCATCCGCAGACAGATGGTCAGTCTGAACGTACCATACGAACCTTGGAAGATATGTTAAGATCTTGTACACTCGACTTCGGTGGTTCGTGGGAGGATCACCTGCACCTGGTAGAGTTTTTGTACAATAACAGTTTCCAAGCCAGCATCCAGATGGCACCGTTCGAGGCACTGTATGGTAGGAAGTGCAGATCTCCTTTAGCTTGGGATGATATCGGCGAGAAGAAAATACTTGGTCCCGAGATGGTAACCCGGACTATTGAGGTGGTCAGACAAGTCAGAGATCATCTTCGAGTTGCATAAGATCGCCAGCGCCATTGGACCGATTCTCATCGGCGCCCCCTTGAATTTTTCGTCGGCGACCATGTATTCCTTAGGATCTCGCCTAACCGTGGCGTCATTCGTTTTGGCGTACGGGGAAAGCTTAGTCCTAGGTATATAGGGTCTTTCGATATCCTCGAGTGAGTAGGAGATGTGTCATATCGTCTCACTCTCCCGCCGTCGTTGCGTGAGGTGCATGATGTCTTCCATGTATCCCAATTACGACGGTATATCCCGAATCTGAGTCATGTCCTTGATCATTCGAAATTGGTTGTTGGTACCAACCTTTCGTATAAGGAGAGACTCGTATCCATATTGGACCGGAGAGAGAAGATACTCAAGAACAAGACTATCAAGTTAGTCCGTGTTGCTTGGGGTCATCCCTCTTTGGGTGAGTCAACGTGGGAGCGTGAGGATGACATCCGATCGCGATATCCCGACCTATTTGACTCGTGAGGTATAATGTCTTCCTTATGCCTCATGCCTTCGATTCCTTGCTTGCATGATTGATTGTCTGATTGATTGCTTAGATATAACTTGCTTGTGATTAATATAGATCGCCCTTGCCTCTCTAGCCTCTTAATTAAAATTCGAGGACGGAATTCTTTTAAGGTGGGTAGAGTTGTAATGCCCGTGGTTCGTATTACGTATTTTGGTATACGTATACGGAATCCCGACCCATAATTAGACTTGTCTTGCTTAGCTTGATCCTGGTTTAATCTTGCCTTAGTTTATTTTGGGTTCATCCTGGTTTGACTTGTCTTGACTAGCTAGTCTTGGGTTTTGCATTGGCATGGGTTAGTTAGCATTTCTTGGTTCATGTGGTTTATCCTGGCCTTGGCATGCATTGGGTTCGGTTGGGTTTGGCTTGGTTGGGCTCGGTTTGGGTTGATATGTAAACCCTTACCTACCACCATCCCTCATTTATTAACCCAACCACCATTCTCTCTCTTCATTCATTACTTATTTACTCCTCTTCTCTTCTTCTTCCTCATCCCATTCTCCACCCACACCACCGTAGGCAAGTGCAACTTGCTATCACAAGAGAATACCATGCTTTTATGGATCATTTAGCTTCCTTACCTGATTTTAAACTACCTTAGAACTTGGCTTTTCTTATTTTGATGCATGGATTTTTGTAGATCTAGGTTTTAGCATTATTTTATTTTCATAGTTTTGATCTACTAAACTGGCTTGTTTTTGAAAACTAAGAGTTCTATGTAGAAGGCATTCTGATGTTTCGCAAGTTTGGTTTTGGAATGGTTGGATTTCATCGAGTCTTGATCGAGATGAGGCCTTCTTGAGCACTTGAGCTTTTATGCCTGCTTGTACAGGCCTTGGGGAGAAGATAAAGTCCTACGCACACGTTCTTACGTGTTAGCATAGCTTTTAGTTTTACGCCCACGTTTTACGTGCCAGCGTGTCATTTACCCCCCTTTTTACGCCCACGTTCTACGTGCCCGCATATTATTTACCCCTTTATGCACACACATTTGTGTGCCAGCGTAATCGCTTCTACGCCGAGTTTATTTTGAACTCTACGCAGGGGCTACTCCGCTTGGGTGGAGTGCCTACCCGCGTAGAGCTCCGCTCACGTAGAGCGTTTGCCTGGGTAGAGCGTTTGCTTGCATAGAGCGCTTGCTCACGTAGAATCCTGCTTGCATGCACTCTTGCTCGCGTAGAGCAGTCTATCCTTAGGTCTTGCCCGCGTAGAGCTATTTTATGCTTGGGGTCTATTTGGCCTAGCGTACTCTTGCTCGCGTAGAGACTTTGAGTCCCTATGGCGTACCCCGTTGCCCTTTTATATTCTTACGCCTTTTGTCATGAACTTGATAATCACGAATTGATTGACATGACTGGACTGATAATTGTACATGGCACGATATAACAAGTGAATTAACATGACTTGACATGACATAACTTGACATGACATGACTTGACAAGACATGACAAGTAAGCCTGATGGGAACTATTGAATGTTGTTGCGACGGCTAGCATGACATGACAAGAATGAATGGCATGGACACCATGGACGATTGTGTTTGTACAAGTGAACAAATACTGTCTTGTATCATGTCTAGGACAGGGACCCCTAAGTACCACGATCAGGGGTACCTACTAAATTGACTAAGGCTAATAACTAGAATAACCCAGTAGTCATAAAGAGATTTCCCAGCTACAGACAATCCCGTTATCTGGGCGCGCAAGTGGACTTGTAGCCTGCCGACAAGTAGGGCACATTTCCAGCACACTGTCATGTGTTGCACCCTTCATGAACGGATATTCGACCTGGATAACCTGGATGGTCTGCAGGGCTTGTGGCTATTAGAATAATCTCATTGGTAGTAACTAGGCCTGTGATAACCCTAGTTAGTTAAAGTATCAAGTCGTACTCATTGCTTGGCCGTGATCGATTAGATGGAGTCTGACCCAGTCTAGTCTTTCCCTGATCTTGTACAAGATTGTAACATGACCTGATTGTTTGTGCTTTACTTTATCGATAAATGGTGGAAAACCAAGTTTCGTTCAGACGAAGGGTTACAACCCCGGTCCTTGTTTGGTTTAAGGGTTGTAACTTGGTTATCTGAACAGTCCCATGGTTATCTTATCGTATATCATCATGATTTTCTATATTTTCAGTCTTTTATTCTAAAGTTATATTTTGTGCTAATTGCTGGTTTTAGTTCTTAAGTGAAGCCTCCTTTGTGGCACTTGCTCTTTCTGGGATCTGACCCAGCTGGTTTTGTATAGCCAGATACCGGAGTAGCTCTAGAGGATCTCCTTATCTTCCAGCCAGATGGTGACCACCAGGCATAACCAAGGCAACGAGTGGGTTTCACTTTTTTCCCACTTTATTGTAAAAATACTCTTTTGAGGCGTTTAGCCGGTGAGCACGTGTTAGCTCGTATTGCACTTTACTTACTGTCTGCCTACGGGCTGTAACATAATTGACGAATCCTAGGGTTGATCATGTATGACTAAACTCTTGCTAGTCTTCATATTTTGTACGACTAGCTTCATGATCATCCAAATATGTAATGTATGGGACGCCTTACTATTGTATATTTGATGCTCTAACATCTTGTAACTGCTATTTCTTGCACGAGATTGAGACAATAGGCTTGTTCATGACCAAAAGAGACTGATGGCTTGTAGTTAAACCCTCATGTATCTAGATAGCCATGACCGTATAGCGAGGTGGATTCTATTTCAATATACATAGCTGGCTATGTATGCCCCCGCTCTCCAGTATTCTGGTTCTCGGGCGTTACAGTGAGCCTCTGCCATAATCTTCTGTCTGATATCACCGCTGGGCACACAAAGACGCATTCCATGCCAGAGAGTACCGTCTCCGTGAATACATAACTCTGCTCTCCTTCCTGCTTTACATTCTGCCCTAAGCCGCTGGAGCTTAGAATTCGTGGACTGGGCTACCTTGGTCCTCTCAACTATACTAGACTGAACTTGCATACTGGCCATCAATGCTACACTGGTAGGGAGAACTACCTCGATACCCATCTTCCGAAGATCTGCTAATAACTCGGGTTATGCTGTTAGAAAATAAGCTACTAGTCTTCTACTCAATTCATCTGCAACTACGTTGGCCTTCCCAGGATAATACTGTAGGTTGATGTCATAATCCACCAATAGCTCTAGCCATCTTCTCTGACGCATGTTAAGTTCCTTCTGGGTAAACACATCTTAAGACTCTTGTGGTTGGTGAAAATCTCCACCCTATCTCCATAAAAATAATGCCTCCAAAGCTTAAGTGCGAAAACTATCGCTGCTAACTCCAAGTCATGGGTTGGGTAATTCCTCTGATGGTCACAAAGCTGACGTGATGCATAAGCTACTACCTTACCATGCTGCATTAGGACACTTCCTAATCCCTTACCAGAAGCATTACAATACACTGAAAGTCCTCCAGTCCCATCCGGAAGCGTGAGAATGGGTGCTGTCATCAATCCTTGCTTCAACTTCTCGAATGAACTCTGATACTTTGTTGTCCAAGCAAACTGTACATCCTTGCGGGGAACTGCGTCAACAGCGCTGAAATCCGAGCAAAGTCTGACACAAATCGTCGGCGGTAACAACCCGCCAATCCTAGGAAACTGTGAACCTCTGCTACGGTGCAAGGTACTGGCCATGTCTGTATAGCTAATATCTTCTGGTGTCCACTTCTACTCCACCTCTGGTGATGATGTGACCTAAGTACGAAATGCGATCAAGCCAAAACTCATATTCGCATACAACTAATGCTCTCTGAGAATCTGAAGAACTACTCGGAGATGTTGCTCATGCTCTGCTTCATTCTTGCTATAGACTAAAATGTCTCTATAAACACTATCACAAACTGATCCAAATATGGTATGAAAATATGATTCATGAGATCCATGAATGCCGCTGGCGCATTGGTCGCTCCAAATGGCATAACGAGGAACTCCCAATGTCCATACCTCGATCTGAATACTGTCTTCGGGATGTCTTGCTCTCTAACTCTGATCTGATGGTATCCTGATCGCAAGTCAATCTTCGAGAATACTTCTGCCCCACTGAGTTGATCGAATAAATCATCTATCCTTGGTAGGGGATATCTGTTCTTGATTGTTACAGAATTCAAGGTACGATAATCAACGCATAATCTTGACATACCATCCTTCTTCTTCACAAGAAGCATCGGGGCTCCCAAAGGCGATCCACTAGGACGAATGAATCCCTTGGTCCTAAGTTCTTCAATCATCTTGTACAGGATTTCCAACTCTGATGGTGTCATTCTGTAGACTCTCTCAGATACTGTTGCCGTCCCTGGAAGAAAATCAATGCTGAACTCTATCTCTCTCTCTGGGGGCATACCTAGAAGCTCTTCGGGAAATATGTTAGGAAACTCTGCTACTACTCTGGGAAACTGAACTACTACCGCCATCCGCAAGACTAGTGGAGAAGGTTCTACTTCACCTATGGAAAATGAAAACTCTTCTTCGTCGGGAATACCAAAAATAATCCTGCCGATATGGCAGTCTATTCTTGCGTATTGATCCTTCAACCAGTCCATTCCTAGGACCACATCATAATCGGCCATTGGAAATTCTATCAGTCTAGCGGAAAACTCTCTACCGCTAACTACGATTCGACATGAGGAATAGACTCTATCTACTCCCACAAGACCGTGACCAGTAAGAATATTAAGCCTTACTGATAATGACTCGGGCTCTAGTCCTAACCATGTCACGAATCGTGTAGACATAAATGAGTGCGATGCACCCGAATCAAATAATACTGATGCTGGAAAAGAGTTGACGAGAATGGTACTTGCCACCACCTCACCTAATGCCAATTCTTCTTCTACCGACAAGGCCATAGCCTGAACTTATCCTTTTGGTGCTGGTCCCCTCTGCTGGTGACCTCTCTGCCTGTTCTGAACCTAGACCTGAGCATACTGTTGAGGCTTCTACTGCTGGAATGCCTGAGACTGAGGCGACAAGGGCCTCGGAGGCTGGTACTGCTGCTGCACGAGTGCTGGTCCCCTAACCGATGGACTAGTTAAGTTTGACGACGTTCAACTGGCTCTATGCGGACATGACCCAATTTTGTGATCCGGTGCCCCACAAGCCAAGCACAACCCTAGTTCCCTGCGACACTCTGAAACCAAGTGTTCAGGCTTCCCACAATGAGAGCAGCCCATTGCGAAAGAATACTTCTGCTTCTGTTGCTGAGGGTACGTCGATGTCGAGTGTTGAACCGACGAAACTGTGGTCGTCCTCCTAGACACACCAATAGTCAAAGCCCTAACTGCCAGGACTGGTGCTGATGACTGGGATAACTGACCATGAGACCTCTTTCGACCCCCTACTCAGTCTACTATCCTCTGGGAGGTGTACTCATGCCTCCTAGCTGCTAACAAAATAGCATCAAAGGTCTGATGCTCAAACTGCTCCACAGCTAGAATGATCTATAGGTAGAGCCCCTGCTGGAACCGCTAGGCTCGGTCCAATTCGGTCGCCACCAAGGTAGGAGCAAACCGACTAAGCCTTGAAAACTCGACCATATATTCATCGACCGTCCTTTCTGTCTACTTGAGATTACTGAATCTGGTCTGTAGATCATACCGAGCTACTACATCAAAATACTTCGTCTGGAACTTGTCGCTGAATACCGCCCATAAGACAGGCGTCACCAACCCAACTACTTGTATCGCCCACCAGCTGCGGGCTAAGTCCAATAACTGCAGGCGCGCTACATCCACCTTCTCATCCTCTGGGATTCTAGCCGCCTCCAGAATAACCTCTATATCCTAAAGCCAAGCATTAGTAGCAATCGCATCTTCACTGCCGTCAAAGAAAGGAGGGTTCAGGCGCTTGAAGCTGTTGGCCACGTTGTTCTCTTGATAACCAACTCTACCCATAGCATCTTATACTGTCTGGTGCAGGGCATCGCCCCGTTGATCTTTAGGATGCAAGCAATTCTCGGAGGAGTCCAATCAAGGTTCCCTGGTCATGCTCTGTAGGCTGGACTGGCTGAACCGGTGGCTCTTGACCCCCGAAAGGCATGACTCTAGAGGCTACCCCTGAGTGCTGGACTTGGTCCCCAGGTTGTTGCTGGTTCACTGGAGGTGCTCCACCGTGCTGATCGGCAGGACCAGGAACAATACTACTGGAGAAATGACATGAGGAACAATAAGGAAGGACCAAGATAGATTGGGGATATAAACATGTAATCAGGTCAAGATTCAGGAAGATTAGAAGGCACGAGTAGAGATCAAGGACGAGTGCTGATTGAGACAACTATTCGGTAAAACACCCATACATCTTGATTTACAAGACCTACATGGGCCACCACTTAAACCGTGTCACACCCCAAAACCAGAATACTAGAGAGCAGGGGACAGACACAGCCAGCTACGTACATTAAAGTGCAACCAACCTCGCAATACGGTCACGACTGTCTAGATGCATGAGGGTTTATCTACAAGCCATCAATCTCTTATGGTCAAGAACAAGCCTAGTGTCTCAATCTCAAGCAAGCAAGTACATGTACAAAATATTAGATCATCAGACATACAAGGTAAGTGTCACGACCTGCACCCTAGAGTAAGGGCACGAGAAGTGGGTACGTCCAGCCTACGCCGCAGTATCGGCGGTAGAACGCTGTCCTAGGTCAACATACATCTAGCAATATAATACTAAGCAGTAAATGAACTCAATCACTACTAAGGAGAGAGAAAACACGATATGATATAGAACTCAAGGAAATACTGAATATAGAAAAGTCTAGGATAAAATCCCAGCAATTATCCAGAGTACAAATCTCAGCTACTGAAAGAAAGAATATATACAACTCAACATCTCTGAACAGAAGTAAAGACTAGCTAAACAGACTCAAGACAACATGAAAATAAGATAAGGCCTAACTAAACTAGTCTAGGCAGTGGGTGAAGACCTCAGCTAGAGCTATCCGAAGAAGGTATCCTCCCAAGCCTCCTCCTCGTTCTCTGTAATATTTTCAACAGGTCCAGTCAGGACAGGAACGAGTACAATACATCTCAACAGTTCATAGCAGGTTAGAAAATATAATCATGCAGTAAAGTAAGATATAAATACTGAAGAAATGCGGTATGTAAACAGAGAGAAAAAAAACTGTAATGGAAATATCTACTATAAATAGAGAGCTACAAGTGACTAGTGAGTCAGAGTAAAATATAAACATGTGAATGGCCTGGGATGATTCTGATAAGACACTAAGGAATGATTCTGATAAGACACTAAGGAATGATTCTGATAAGAAACTACTGGTGTATTATTCACATGTCCAAATTCTACTCTCCCGTACCCACAATTAATACACAAGAATCCAACCAAGTTATGTTATATGATGCTATGTAACAGACCCCGAAGGTGGTAGACCCCGAAGGTGATATGACCCCGAAGGTGATAGACCCCGAAGGTGATACATAGTAGTCCCATAAATGGGATAAGGATTCTGAGAAGACTCTACGATCATAAGAGTATATGTCGTAAGTGATCAAAGAACCAACGAAGCATAGTGATACGCTATGTAAGTGAATCGCACAGAACATAGAGTACCCGATGCTTCATAAGGATAACATCTCAAGGAGGGATTCATATAGTACCAATCCGTGTGACCAACGTGCCAGTATCAATTAAAGTAATTTAATGCAGGAAAATAATTCTAAGCAGGATATGAAATGATCAGAGAATGTACTCGCCTGTATCTGAGTGTCCAAGAGAAATGTACTGTCCGAGGAGTGGTGTCTGTCTCCTAATAGAACAGCACAAGTCACAACAAGTCCAGAATGAAAATACAATGCAATCTAATGCATTCTACATGAATCTAGGTCAATTTAGGTTAACCATGTCTAGCAAAACTATTCTAGGCTTTCTAGACTAATCTAGGCAAAACCATGTCAAGTCATGCCTATACCTACCTTGGATATAGGTAATAATCAAATTAGAGTATACCCATAGCCTCTACACCCTCTTACCCATATATCACAACATATATTGATATACAATACATCCTATACACCCATACAGTAAGGCATCCCAAACATTACATATTCAGATGATCATTAAGCTAGTCATACAAAATATGAAGACTAGCAAGAGTTTAAGTCATACATGATCAACCCTAGGATTTGTCAATCATGTAACAGCCCGTAGGCAGACAGAAATTATAGTTTCAACATGAGCTAACACTTGCTCGACGACTAAATGGCTCAAAAGAATAATTTACAATAAAGCGGGAGAGCAAAATAAGAAACCCACTCGTTGCCAGGATTACGTCTAGTGTTCAGCAAAATAAGAAACCCACTCGTTGCCAGGATTACGTCTAGTGTTCACCATCTGGCTGGAAGACAGGTAGATCCTCGGGAGCTACTCTAAAATATGGCCATACAAAACCAGTTGGGTCAGACCCCAAAAAGAGCAAGTGCCACAAGGGAGGCTTCACTTAAGAACTAAAACCAGCATATTAGCACATGAGACATAAATGATGACGAAAAACATAAGTTAGAGAAAAATAGGGTGATAAACGATAAGATAACTAAAGGACTATTCCGGTAACAAAGTTACAACCCGTAAACCAAACAAGGACCGGGGTTGTAACCCTTCACCTGTGTAGCTTCCCTTTCCAAAAATTTTGAAATATTTTATTATTATTTGTTTTATTGGAATAGTGATTTTTAGGTTTTTATAAATAATTAATTAGTCAATTATTACGATAGATGATTTTAGCCATGGTTAGAAATCGGAGTACAAGGTGACTAGAAGTCGTGGCACGGATAGCGTAGTGGTGTGCTTTGACTAGTGTATTAGCCATGCCAGGGAAGGCCGAGCCATAGTGATGTCTTAACTAGAAAAACCAAGCTAAGTTGTGACATGACCATTATAAATAGTTTAATTATTTATTATTATTTTTATTTAACGTTTAAGTGACCCGGTTGTACCAAACTAGTCCAGACTTGACCCAAATCAAGCCCAAGCCTATGTAGACATACTTTTAGGTATGTACAAATAGTTCCTAGCTTTCGGGTGGACTTAATGATATTTTCTAAATATTTGGTTATTTATACAAAATGGGTATTATTAATATTTAAATAGAGTTTTAGAATATTGGTACAATTTTCTAGGGCCAGATATATATATATATATATATATATATATATATATATATATATATATATATATATATATATATATATATATATATATATGTGTGTGTGTGTGTGTGTGTGTGTGTGTGTGTATATATATATATATATATATATATATATATAATATTGATCATATTGGCAAGTAATTATATTTATAATTTATTAATATATGTACATATATATATATATATATATATATATATATATATATATATATGTTACGTATATATACATATGTGTGTATGTGTATGTATATATAAATATATATGTTATATATTATACATGGGTGGATGTATACAAGTATATAAATATATGTGTGTATGTATGTATAAATGTATATATATATATATATATATATATATATATATATATATATATATATATATATATATACATTAGCCAGAAGGCTGGGCCCTATTCTTCCTAAGTTAATATCGCCTGAACAAAGCGGATTTGTGCAAGGTCGGGAAATTGTTGATAATATATTGCTCGCGCAAGAGTTGATCAGCTTGATGCCTAGAAAGAATAGAGGTGGAAATATAGCTATTAAACTAGACATGACCAAGGCTTATGATCGATTAGACTGGAGCTTCTTAATGGCAGTTATGCGGCGATTTGGCTTTGATGAGCGCTGGATTAGCATGGTTTTCCGACTGATTAATAATGTCTGGTATTCTACCATTATCAATGGCGTGACTTCTGGTTTTTTCAAAGCTTTCAGAGGAGTTCGCCAAGGTGATCCGCTTTCCCCTGCTCTTTTTATCATAGCTGCTGAGGTGTTATCACGGAACTTGAACAATTTGGTGCACAATACTTCTTTTTCTTATTATTATTCTCCAAGTGGTTGCCCAGCAATTAGTCATCTGGCTTTTGCCGATGACATTCTTATATTTTCAGCTGGAGATGTTCGTTCCGTCCATTTGATATCTGATTTGCTGCGGAGATATGAACATGTTTCGGGTCAACAAGTGAATGCATCTAAATCTTCTATTTATGTCTATCCTCCATTCGATAGACAGGATGAGCTTCACAATATTACAGGATTTGCTTTTAAGGCTTTGCCTTTTACTTATCTTGGTTGTCCTATGGCGGTTGGGATGAGAAATACATCTCTCTACGAGGAGCTGATCCAAAAAGTGCGTAGGCGCTTGGAGGGGTGGCAGCAGAAGACTCTTTCGTATGGGGGTAAATTAATATTGATCAAATCAGTCCTTACTTCCATTCCTATGTATACGCTAGCTGCGTGTAACCCTCCCAGGCGGTTCTCAACCGATTGGAGGACATGTTTGTACGGTTTTTTTGGGGAACTACAGCGGAAGATCAGAAGTATATATGGTCGAGCTGGAAAACAATGGCAAGACCGACTGAAGAAGCTGGGCTTGGAATGAGGTCCCTGCAGGATACTATGGATGCATTCACTGTTAAGTTGTGGTGGAAACTCAAAACTAGAGATGGACTGTGGCAGCAATATATTAAAGCTCGGTATTGCAAATTTTCATCTTTGGATGATGTAGGTGCTCCTCAAAAATGTTCACAGGTGTGGAGGCGTTTACTTAAAGGTAGAGAGTTGTCTAACCACTTGATCATTGAGGCCAATGGCGAATGGATTTGGTCGTCGACTTCATCGGGCAAGTTTTCTGTTTTGGCAGCATGGCAGGTGGTTCGTGTTTCATCTCCACGACAACCGCATTTCCTTCATATTTGGAGTTCATGTGTGCCTGTGAAATGGTCTGTTCTCTTATGGAGGGTTTTACATCATAAGCTTCCTACTGATGATCAGGTTCATAGTATGGGTTATAATTTACCATCACAATGTCATTGCTGCATTGAGCCGAATGAGGAGACATTGGAACATATATTTCATGATGGAGACATTCTATTAGCACTTTGGCAAGCTTTCCAATATGAGCTACAGGTTAATACTCAACCAAGTAATCTACTGCATCAGTTTTACTCTTAGTGGTCACCGCCTAATTTATATTTCAAGGAGATAGTAGTTGGTGCTATTATTTGGGTTATATGGAAGAACAGGAATAAATGGCGATATGAGGAGTTTAAGTTTCCAGTGGAGTTACTCAAGAAGGAGGTTCGAAGACAGGTTATGAAGGCCCTGACAAGATGCAACCACAAGAAGACTATTCCTGTTGCTTTCTTATGATACTGATGATGTATTAAAGACTCTTTTATTATCAGTCAATCAATAAAAGGTTTTTGCTGAAAAAAAATATATACATTAGTTATTGATAATAGAAAATAGAAAATAGAAAAAGAAAAAGAAAAAGAAAAAGAAAGAACCAAACAAATAGCAGAGAGCCCACAAACCCAGCCCGAACAACCAGCCAGGCCGAGCCCAGGCATACCCCAACCCATCTCGAGCGGATAAACCCCCCACAGCCAACTCGGCTAACCCCTGGAACCCGAGCAATAACATAATTAGTATCGAGAGCAGGGAACGAAAGGAAGTTCTCATAGAAACCCTAGCCGTGCGACCACCCAGCGTCGCCCCAGCCGTCCAGAGGGTGCTGGGCGGACACCTGTCGCCGGCACCACCGCCGCACGCGGCCGAAGCTGCAGGGGCAGCGCACGCGCGCACGAGGACAGAGGAACGGCAGCGGCAGGCTGGGGTCGATCTCAATTTCGTGGTCAAAATTCATCCTCGTTCCTCGATTATTTTCTGAGCTATATTTTCAGGTAAAATCTCGATATATACACCTTCGATTCCCAGCAATTAGTCTGATTTTAGGAAATCTACGTTGCCCAGAAAATTGACCCAAAGTCGATCGAAAAACTTGTTTAAAACAGGACAGGAACCCGTCCCAAAGACTCAACTTAGAGGGTATTTTATGACATGGATGTTAGGAATCATAGAAAACTAATTAAAGGCAGTTATAGACAACATGTAGGGCTCCACAACCCAATTCGCAGAAGTCGATTTCATCGGCTACGTGCCGAGAAATCGGATCCCGAAGTTCATAAAAAACCTGTTTTAAAAACAATAAAATTATTCGATACGACGTGCGTCCCGCCAATCCAGGCGACGTGGTCGTGAATTGAAAGCATCAAAAGGTGCATATTGGCTTCGTGGACGTGTGGGCTTTGACGGAATTCAAATTGGTCGCGTATGTGCGACGAATTTGATGCGTATCCGTCGAAATTCACCGTATCGGCCCTTTTGCAAATTTTCCAATTATTTTGTGCATGTTCGTCAGATCGAGACAAAACTTGCGCCAACATGACCATATCGTTTTTCTGGTCCTGTATGCCATGCTTGGTCCAATTCTGAGACAGTTGATCGGATCACTGTTTTACGGGCCCCACGGTCCGATTCAACGGGTTATTCTGTGTACGGCCTACCGAAATCCAACTTTGGACATACAATTGGGTTCGTATCAGAAAATCGGACCTATTGACATATAGTTTGACGACTTTAGAGACCGTTGACTCTGGCACGCTTTTTGGTGTAAAGCGGGTCCAACGGCGGACACCGTTTTGACCCAAAATTACCGTTTTACTCCTGTGTCCAGAATTGGACTTAAGGACAGGCAATCCTAGCTAAATTAACTATTCTGAGAACGTTGGTAATGTTTATTTCAGCATCCGAAGACTTTTTGTATGTTTTGACTCTAGTGACTCATCTGATGTGGTTGTATTATCGGTTTCTCCAGCTAAGGACCTCAGGCAAGTCCACTTTCTGATTGCTTTCGATTCATAGTAGTCTTTTCATTTCATGTTTATATATATATCTTGTTGCTTGTTGACACGCTCGTCACACGGAGTAGTCGGGAGGGGAAATATCTTAGTAGACATGTGGACTACCCAGAACTATCCCAATATGTCTAATCTTGACTGATACAGCTGCACACGACACGTGCATGGTGCCGTATTTACCCCCTAGCCGTTCACATATCGAAAAGGATATTTCAAACCACATAGATAGTTATCTTTTATTTATTTTCCTTGTCTTCCTCACAACTTGTCATGTCATCAGTACTTTCTAGTTTTCATCTCTCATATGTTATTTTCTGTCTTGTTAATTCTATTGTGTTTTCCATTATCATCGATTTGTGTACTTATTCCATTCCTGATTGGAAACCAACATTTTTCAGGTTAGCTGTGGCTTATCTTAGCTTTGGGAGATACGGGTGTACTTGCAGACAGAAACCTAGAAATAGATAACAGTTGTATCATTTTCATTAATTGTGAGAACTTTGTATTTTTCTTTAAATATAAATGTTGTAAATGTTGTAATAAATTAGAAATGTGAATGAGCAGCAAATGTTATATTTTTGTGATTTTGAGCATCTTGACCGTGACAGCGTTCTACTGCCGACTCTGCGGCGTAGGCTGGCTTGGACACGTCTTGTATCCGAAAAAGCTGGTGCGGGTCGTGACAAGTTTTTGTCGTGGCCCATGCAGGACAGTTTTCGCAAAAGATTGCGAACTCGTGATGGTACGTTAGTCGTACTATTGCGAGCCTGCGACTAGGAAATGCTCATTCACAACTTAAGGTTAAATTGATTTAAGAGAATGACTAGGACTAAGAGTCCCTTGTTCAAATTGACCGTGGGGTAGTTAAGGTTGTCAAATAGGCCATTTAGATAAGGAATTATTGAATTTAGATAGCTTACCAGATCTTTATAGATACATTATTACTTTTGATATGACAATATGATCCAACGTGGGTATTCTACTCACTTAGTTAGTTAGACTTTCCCGAAATTAAGGCGTTAATCTTGATAAACTGTTCAATTTTTCTTTTGCTCTATTTAGATATAAATCTTATATCATAAATTAGAATTGCCTATTTTAAATTCTATTTTGCTGTAAGGAACTGGTTTATAATTTCTGATTCTGCTATTCATATACAAACCTCAAGTTAGATTTGATTCAAAGTCTTCCCTCAGCCATTTGAAATGCATATGAAATAAAAATTAAGATGTTCTTGTTTTCCTTGTCTTCAGTTATTTCCTCCCCGATCAATCTTCTACTCTGAGGATTGAGACTTATAGGCAGATGTTTACGCTTCCTATCATAGTCAACTAGTTTGAATCCCTAGCAGCTCCTTGAAGTTCTTAGAAATATAGTTAGAGTAGTTTAACGACTGCGATGGCTAGACAGCAGCGCACTGTCGCCGATTGCTTGAGAAGGGAGAGTGTGGGTTCACTGCAGCCAGCAGCGCACTGGCGAGGCACGACCCATAGAGTTGAAATCATTTTAAGGAATCGTAGGTTATGGAACATTGCTGAAACTATATCTTCGTTGACCTCCTTAGATCTTGTGTCAATATAAGGTAGAGTACCTAATAGCTTATCACATCTGAATCACGAAACCAAGGGTTTGGCACAGCCAGAGTATACAGACGAGGCATAATTCTCGGTGAAATGACTTCAGACGTGATTACAAGTTTAGGATACTATAGAGGATAAAAAAATGCTTGTTTGTCCCATAAGATCCAAAGCCAAAACTCGTAGAAGTTCTGTAAGTTTGGTAGCACGACCCCCAACCTAGCATTCTGTGGTCCTTGTGATCTGTTAATGAGGTAATTGACTAATACTAATCAGTTTACCAAGAATATAGAATTTAGAGGTCCATAACCCATTAGTCGACCAAGGCCTTACGGATAAGAAGAGAGTAGGATGACTGTATAAGCAAGAACACCAGGTAAGGTTTTGATTTTCTCAAAACTCGAATTACTTATTCCTCCTTTCAAAAATCTTGTATGCTTATATTTTGACTATCTTGACCAACGCTGCTATTACAGCCTAGTTTTGCAAGCTTACTCTTTTATCGAGCTTGATTCAAGACATATGTTTATTGGGGACGCCTACTAACATATTGTCTAATTAGAATCAGTGTATTACGGTCTGATCAACCGTGATGCATTTGGTTCGCTCTTCCTCAGATTAACCTACATGGATTGAGATGTAGATGCCTCTAGGATCTCATTCGCGACTGCTTTGACAATTCCTCTTGAATTAAACATTCGCCTTTGAATCACATAATTGTATTCAGTAACATCTCTCTTGAACTCTTTATTGTTTTTGTCTTTCACTTATTAGAAAGACGAAAGCTCGTAATTGATAGCTAGATACAGAGTGTCCCCATGGCTATGATAGTTGTATATGCAAGTGTAGCTACCATCGGCTAGCCCTGTGACTGGAACCTTTCCTTGAGTTACTTGTCCTCTCTTCGACCCTAAATCTACTATCATGATCTTCTAGTCATTGGAGTCCGAGAATGATTAGGATCTTTCCCTTGACCGAATGCCAAACCTAGGAGACTATCTATTCTCAAGAGACCAAAAGTTGTGAGTCTCTAATTATTTGTTTGAAGCTTGCTTTAACTAGAACCCTTGTGACAATAGTCTGGCAGGCTTGATACAAATAGAATTTCGTGACTCAGTTGTTAAAAATCTTATCATAAGATGTGCCTTAGAATTGGTTACCCCGTCGATAACTCATGTATACTATGGACGAGTAGATCCTTCTATTTTATCGACCATGTATCATTGTACACACTCGTTTTTCCATTTATTGAGAAACAATCCTTGACTTGACTTATATCTACCGTATCCCGATACGCCGTGCCTTATTCTTTATTAATAAGAGTCGAGGTACTATATTCGGACATTGAAAATCTTCTAACCTCATTATTCCTAAAAACCCTGTCCTAGCTTCTAAGGTGGGTAGACTGTAAGCCTTCTAAATTTTAGAAAATACGAGGATTACCGATTGATTAGAATATTTTCTATTAGAATTATAATTAGTGCCCCATGGAATCCCACTTTCCATTTAAATCATTTTGTGTTCCCGGCCGTGTCATTAATATTCGGAGCACGAGACCAGCTGTTACCTTCCAACAAATTTCATATGCAAGATCTAGATGAGTCCACTTTCATCTAGGTATATCATGTCCCACTCAAACCCGTCCCCTTGTACCCTATTTTTATGGTACGAATTTCAGGTCAAAAGGACTAGCTATAACCCTTACCATAATACTGGTATACTTCCCGACTTCCACTAGAGCCTCAACCTTGACTCAATTCATTCGACCCAATATATGGTTGTGATCTACTCGAAGCCTACTACGCACATGCCACTAGTGTGCCAACCAATGGAGGCCTCATATGCTACTTAAACACAAAAGTCACTAAAGGCGCATTTTTGGGCCTTAGGAACCTAGCTAACCAACCTGACTGACAACTAGCTCAACCACTTGGGTGGAAACCTATTCCAGGTCACCCTAACCTAGTAGAAATAGTTTTGTCATTAGGATCTTGCCCCGTCAATATAGATTGAAATTCAAGGTTCATCCAACCAATGAGTGATGTCCAGATAGGGAACCCATTAAGACCCAGTAAAACCTATCTAGGCATACCACCATATTTAGACTACAAAACTGAACTGTTTGAAATAGGTCCCTATATCTATTATGTAGTCTCCACCTCTTAGAATGTGAAGTCATTCGTAACCCTTACTCCATCTGCCTGGAAGTTGCGATACGATCTCGTATTACATTTATACCCCTTGCTCGTGTGTTTAAATAACCACAGAAAGGATCACGATCTTGTTTTCTCAAATTCTGTTCTATTATGGAACTTTATTTAGATTAATTTCGAGAACGGGACTTCTGTATTGCACGGATTGCAAGCCCCTCTAAGAAGTGAATGGTTCTTCGATGTAGCAAGTGACTGGACTAGAGTAGCCCAAACTAGCAAATAAGTCAATGGTTCCTAAACTTTCTCTCTATCTGCATCATTGGAAACTCTCTACCATTCTAAAACTTCATGTTTGCTCTCGATTATTCTTTCTTATCTTCCTGTCCTTCCTATTTCAGAGCGGCGAATAGCCATGCTTACTAGAATTTATCAATATTTCCTAGCTACTTGTGTAAATTTGTTGCTTGTTAAATTTTGGGTGCTTGATAGATAGGAGAGGATTATAGATGCCATATATAACGCCCCAGTCCCAAAATACGTAGGACCAAGTATGTAAACATGCCAGCTGTATACATACGAAGTACAGGGGCCTTGTATGTATACATAAGCTGTAAAATGCAGTAATCCAAGACAAACTAAATCTCATCCACAATGAAAAGAATAATAATATAAATATCAACTCGAATATTTATGATACAATCGTTGGGGGGAGACAAAGTCCACTACCAACTATCACAATGAATGAAAGGTAAAAGAATCGATCCATAAAATGGCAAGATGAACCAAGCGCAATCGTCTTCGAAAGAATGGAGAAGACCACGGCCTTGGCTAGGATACCTGCAGAAGACATGAACATACACCTGGAGAATAACCAGGTCCTCAGACGGACGTAGCAAGATACAAGAAGAACAAGCTAATATGAACTGTCAGGATAATCAAATAATATATAAAGACTATTCTAGACACAAATATGCAAAGGATATTCTAACCGCCTAATGTGCAATTTAGAGGACAACTTTCATGCGCATGGGTGGGATTTTAGGCTTATGTGTACGTAACTGGAATCCAGTCATCTGTATCCATCCGTAACGTCTAAAACGTCAGAGGGCATCTGAAAATAAATTGCCACAGTTCCATCCGGAGACTGCGGTTTACCTGTTTGGATTCCCATACGTACTAGCGTCTGTCCTCCTCCAATATTTCCTACACTGTTCAAGTCATGTCCATGGCTCGTCCAATTTTGTAACTGCTTGAGTCTCTAAAACCCTAGTCATAGCAGTTACGATCATCTGTCCGTCACACAACTTTAGAGATAGCGAGTCAATAAGTCGTGCCCCTAGCAAACTGTCTCAAACCGTGTAGTATGAGTGTCACAGCCAAAGGAGATATAAGGATATCCCACAACAAGAAGGTAGTCCGCTAACACTAAGTCATCATGCATAAAATAAAATAACGACTAATAAAGTCGCTTGCACCCAAGTGTGGCTTGGACGCACAGTTTATAACAAAGGAAACTAACAATATGAACAAAATAAATAATGCAAAAAATAAATAATTGACAGTTAATTAGCAAGGTATACTTGCCTGGGTCCTGAGCACTGTGGTGGCGAAGATCAGACAGAAAAGTAGGTGGAACAACAGCTGCTGAGGAACTACGGTCCAAACAAACATCTCCGGATGCTGAAAATAGTCTATTATCTAATTATAATTAATACTATACCTATTAGATTTATTTAGTAAATTCTAAAATTAGGATATGGCATAGGTTTTCATATTAGCCTTCCGAAAAACTAAACGTATCGTATTTTCGTTTCCGAAAACTTCCGAAATCGTAAAATTACTGAAACACGTTTATTTTTCGGACATCTAATACTCCAATAGTTTTACAGAAATCTACAGAACGAATTTTGTCTATTAAAATATGTTTTTAGAAAGCTTACCTCGACACGCTTTTTTTAAAAAACACTGGAGGCAAAACGGAGTTCGGAGCTAGGAGATATCGTCGTTCCAAGTTGCTCTTGCTACTAAAAAGCGGAGCTGAATTCTAATGACGAATTTTAGAGTTTCTATTGGACTAAAAATAATTTCGAATTATGGATGATAGAAGGGGGACGTATTGGGTTTATATAGGTATTTATTTCAGATTTATCTCCTAAATTAGATAGGATTTGATTTAAATAAATTGGAGTTTGCTTTGTTAGGATATGGTATAGATAGAGATGTTTTCCAAGTAGAAGTAGGATTAGTATTAATTTAAAATATAGTTTATATTTATCTAAATTATCTATAAAATTATTTAAAATTACTATAGATAATAAATATAGTTAATATTTATTTAAACAACCTTCATCTAATCTCATTTATACAAGCTGAAATATCTAATACTAATTTGACATTTATTCTATATTATGTAAATAGTGTACAATATGGCCTCGTTTGGTTCACGGATTCAAGGAATCCGGAAAGGAAACTTGTTCCTTTCCTTTGTTTGGTAACCACAAATTTGGGAAACACTTTCCTAACATGGGGGAAAATAGGAGGGAAAATGGTTCCTCTCATGACCCATGGGATTCATTTTCCCTCCTCCTTTCCCAACATTAATTACAAACATTATGACAAAAGTAGCCTTGCTTTATTACCTATTTTACCAATTAACTATTCATAATAATTATGTTGGCAATGGATATTGTTGGAACAATGATATATTTTTTTTTCCTTTCCTACACCAACCAAACATAGGAAAGGAAATTTAATAGGAATTCTACTTTCCCATCCCCATGGAAAATACATGGGAATTGATTTCCTTTCCGTGAACCAAACGAGGCCTATAAGTAACATGTAAAAACTAATAAAAGTTATGAAATAAATCCTAAAATTTTAAGGAAAAAAATTGTATAATATATTTTAGATCCTTAATGTACTAGAAAAATAGCTTTATATATTTTTATACTAAAATCACCAATGAGCACTATACTAAATATATGTAAAATAATATAAATTATATAATAAGTCAATAAATAGTTATTTACAAATTCAGAAATTCTAAAAATATTTATTTTGAAAAATTAAGGGGTTTACAAAAGTCTTATCGAGATAATGATTAAGAAGAGTTTTAATTCCCCTTAGATTTTTCACTATTTAATTCAAATTGATTTAAAAGTAACTCAATCAAATATAGTCCAATGTAGATAGAGACTAGGATTTATTTAAACCCAAATAGATAATTCTATTATTAAATTTAAACCAATACATTCATATCTAAATCCAAATCCAATTTAAATATAGATAAATTACACATTTAAATTAAACTATTTAATTTAAATTAATAAATCAATTCACAATTTAATTTATCACAAATATATCCAAAATATCTTTTTATAAAATTTATATAATAATTAATTTTGAAAATTCCAATATATATTTTAAATATTAGTAGGAAATATCTTCAAAATACCCTTTAAATAATTTAGGTAAAAATAATTTTGAAAATAAACATAAATATTTACATATTTAAAATACCTTCTTGCTAAATAAATTATTATAAATAATAAAAATAAATTTTGAAAATATACATGAAATAATTTTCGTGCGCTTTATACGAGTAGAATATTCACATAATCTAGTTTTTTTCTAAATTACCACTTATTAAAATAAGATAGCCTTTTATAAATAACTAAAATAATAAGTTTTGGCAACCTCGATAGATACTTTTCACAACTTTTAATAAAAATAATTATTATATATATAATTTTGAAACCATTACCGATAATAAAATCAAAAACCATTTTTCTAAAAATATGTACCTCGCACATATTCGCAATCGACGAGTAAATACGAAAAACGCAAATTCCCGCGCGACGTACAATACGACTATGTGACGTATAAATACAAAAAAAAATAGTACTAAAATATAGTAGAAATTTAGGGGTTTTACACCATATACAGTAGATATATTGGTAGAAATTTTAGCAATTAGTTGGAAGAGTATAAAGTTTTAGCGACAGGAGATTGAGGGAGTAGTATGACCAAAGGTGGGTAGAAGTCCTCAAGTATTCGGAGTTATAAATTGGCTAGAGAAAGTTATAAAATATTTTGAGGGATTAAATTGAGAAGATTAAGGTAATAGTAGACTTTGAATTTTAAGGAATAGTTATGAATTAGAATTTCGAGGGCGAAATTATTTTAAGGTGGATAGATTTGTAGCTCCCCTTCCCAAAAATTTTAAAATATTTTATTATTATTTATTTTATTAGAATGGTGATTTTTAGGTTTTTATAAATAATTAATTAGTCAATTATTATGGTAGATAATTTTAGCCATGGTTAGAAATCGGAGTGCAAGGTGACTAGAAGTCATGGCACGGATAGCGCAGTTGCGTGCTTTGACTAGTATATTAGCTATGCCAGGGAAGGCCGAGCCATAGTGATGTCCTAACTAGGAAAATCAAGCTAAGTTGTGACACGACCATTATAAATAGTTTAATTATTTATTATTATTATTATTTGACGTTTAAGTGACCCGGTTGTACCAAACTAGTCCAGACTTGACCCAAACCAAGCCCAAGCCTATGTAGACATACTTTTAGGTATATAAAAATAATTCTTAGCTTTTGGGTGGACTTAATGATATTTTCTAAATATTTCGTTATTTATACAAAATGGGTATTATTAATATTTAAATAGAGTTTTAGAATATTGGTACAAATTTTCTAGGGCCAGATATGTTCACCAAGACTCTTTGGGTTATTTTAGTGGGTTATTGGTATTATGAAGTTTATTTAGATGTAAAGATATATATATATATATATATATATATATATATATATATATATATATATATATATATATATATATATATATATATATATGTGTGTAAGTTTATGTGAATATGAATATATATGAATATATATTATATATGTTTATGAATATATAAATAAATATTATATATCGTGTATGCGTGGTATATATATATATATATATATATATATATATATATATATATATATATATATATATATATATATATATATATATATTTTAATATATATATATATATAGATATATATATATAAAATATATATATATATATATAATATATATATATATATATATATATATATATATATATATATATATATATATATATATATATATATATATATATATAAATACCAGGGTATATATATTGATCATATAGGCAAGTAATTATATTTATAATTTATTAATATATGTACATATATATATATATATGTTACGTATATATACATATGTGTGTATGTTTATGTATATATAAAAAAAAAATATAAATATATATATTATACATTATACATGGGTGGATGTATACAAGTATATAAATATATGTGTGTATGTATGTATAAATGTATATAAATATTGGTATATAGGTGTGTATATATATATATATATATATATATATATATATATATATATATATATATATATATATATATATATATATATATATATATATATTATTTTTATATATATATATATATATATATATATATATATATATATATATAGATATATATATATATATATATATAAATATATGTGTGTATGTATGTATAAAATATATATATATATATATATATATATATATATATATATATATATATATATATATACATTAGTTATTGCTAATAGAAAATATGAATAGAAAAAGAAAAAGAAAGAACCAAACAAATAGCAGAGAGCCCACAAACCCAGCCCGACCAACCAGCCAGGCCGAGGCCAGGCATACCCCAACCCATCCCGAACGGATAAACCCCCGACAGCCAACTCGGTTAACCCCTGGAACCCGAGCAATAACAGAATTAGTATCGAGAGCAGGGAGCAAAAGGAAGTTCTCATAGAAACCCTAGTCGTGCGACCACCCAGCGTCGCCCCAGCCGTCCAGAGGGTGCTGGGCGGACACCCGCCGCCGACGCCACCACAGCACGCGGCAGAAGCCGCCGGGGCAGCGTGCGCGCGCGAGGACAGAGGAACGACAGCGGCAGGCTAGGGTCGACCTCAATTTCGTGGTCAAAATTCATCCTCGTTACTCGATCATTTTTCGAGCTATCTTTTCAGGTAAAATATCGATATATACACCTTCGATTCCCAGCAATTAGTCTGATTTTAGAAAATCTACGTTGTTCAGAAAATCGACCCAAAGTCGATCGAAAAACCAGTTATAAACAAGAAAACCAATCTCGTTACTCAACTTGGAAGGCGTTTTATGACCTGTATGTTAGGAATCATAGAAAACCAATTAAATGTAGTTATAGATAACATGTAGGGCTCCACAACCCAATTCGCAGAAGTTGATTTCATCGGCTACGCGCCGAGAAATCGGATCCCAAAGTTCATGAAAAACCTGTTTTAAAAACAATAAAATTTTTCGATACGACGTGCGTCCCGCCAATCCGGGCGATGTGGTCACGAACCGAAAGCATCGAAAGGTGCCTATCGGCTTCGTGGACGTGTGGGCTTTGACTGAATTCAAATTGGTCGAGTGTGCGCGACGAATTTGATACGTATCCGTCGAAATTCACCATATCGGCCCTTTTTCAAATTTTCCAATTACTTTGTACACATTCGTCAGATCGAGACGAAACTTGTGCCAACATGACCGTATTATTTTTCTGGTCCTGTATGTCAAGTTTGGTCCAATTCTGAGACAGTTGATCGGATCGCCGTTTTGCGGGCCCCACGTTCCGATTCAACGGGTGATTCTGTGCACGGCCCGCCGAAATCCAACTTTGGACATATGGTTGGGTTCGTATCGAAAAACCAAACCTGTTGACCTATACTTTGATGACTTTAGAGACCGTTGACTCTGGCACACTTTTCGGTACAAAGCGGGTCCAAAAGCGGACCCCGTTTTGACCCAAAATTACCGTTTTGCCCCTGTATCCAGAATTGGACTTAAGGATAGGCAATCCTAGCTAAATTGACTATTCTGAGAACGTTGGTAATGTTTATTTCAGCATCTGGAGACTTTTTGCATGTGTTGACTCTAGTGACTCATCTTATGTGGTTGTATTATCGGTTTCTCCAGCTAAGGACCACAGGCAAGTGTACTTTCTGATTGCTTTAGATTCATAGTAGTCTTTTTATTTCATGTTTATACATATATCTTGCTACTTGTTGACACGCTCGTCACACGGAGTAGTCGGGAGGGGAAATATCTTAGTAGATATGTGGACTACCCAGAACTATCCTATTATGTCTAATCTTGACTGATAGCAGCTGTACGACACGTACAGGGTGTCGTATTTACCCCTAGCCATTCACATGTCAAAAAAGATATTTTAAACCACATAGATAGTTGTCTTTTATTTGTTTTCCTTGTCTTTCTCACAACTTGTCATGTCATCAGTACTTTCTAGTTTTCATCTCTCATATGTTATTTTCATGTCTTGTTAATTCTATTGTGTTTTCCATTGCCGTCGGTTTGTGTACTTGTTCCATTCCTGGCTGGAAACCAATATTTTTTTAGGTTAGCTGTGGCTTCTCTTAGCTTTGGGAGATACGGGTGTACTTGCAGACAGAAACCTAGAAATAGATAACAGTTGTATCATTTTCATTAATTGTGAGAACTTTGTATTTTTTTTAAATATAAATGTTGTAAATGTTATAATAAATTAGAAATGTGAATGAGCAGCAAATGTTATATTTTTCTGATTTTGAGCATCTTGGCCATGACAGTGTTCTACCGCCGACTCTGCAGTGCAGGCTGGCTTGGACACGTGGTAACCAGGAATCCATGTCCTAGATATGATGCAAGACGAGACAGGTAGCTTGTACAATCACAATCAAGAAAATCAACCACGGTGTCAAGAAAAATGTTACTTAGCAAGTCAGGGTAGCTGTCGCAACAGCCCTTCAAGATTATCATGTCATACCGGGTTACTAGTTATATGTCAAGATTACATGTCAGGAGTGTGTCTCGACGGGCCACTATCAAGATTGCACATATCTTATCAAGTTACTTATCATGTCAAGAGTGCTTGCCAAAAGTGCGCCTCAACGGGCCACTATCAAGATTGTACATGCCGTGTTCATGTCATGATCAATACTGGCAAGTCATGCTATGCCCAGCCAGTTATCGAGCCGGGTTGTCATAAGATGGGTCAAGTACAAGTTATATGCAAGATCACATGCATATACATCAAGAACTAGAAGAACATGCATAGGGACAAGGGGCAAAAAGTATCATGGCAACAAGTGGCGTTAGTCAAGTGGCGCCAGGAAAATGACAGGTGGCGCCAAGGGGGACAGGAGGTGCCTAAGTTAGGTTGCGCCAGGCTGGAGTACGCCAGGTCAGGTTGTGCCAAGTCAGGTTGCACCTGATTGGGATGTGCCAGGTCAGGTTGCGCCTGACTGGGGTATGCCAGGTCAGGTTGCACCAAGTCAGGCTGTGCCAGGGCAAAAGGGCGCTTAGGCTGTGTTACATCGCGCTAAAGAGCGCGCGCTGGATCCAGTTACACTGCGCTAAAGTGTGCACACTGGGTCAAGTTGCGCCGGGCATTGTTCTTCTTTTCCAAACAGCAAGGAAGAACCCATTATGGACAAAAAAAGAAGGAATGCTGTCTTTTCTTATTGGCGTAAGGCACCACAAATCGAGTATGCCTGAGAGATCCTGCGCTAAGGATCCCCGAGTATAAAAAGAATTTTGGGGAATGGGACGAGGGAGATCGAGCGGCAGTTGCTCCTTTACTCCGTTGATACTCTGATTATAAAAGTGGGAGAAAATCTAAGAAAATTGCTAACTCTCGGCTCACTAAAAAGAAGTGCAGCAATTTGGCTCTTGAAAGGATTTCCATTTTTATCTTTTGAAGAGGTATAAGACCCCTTTTTATAGTCGTTTTCGTGCTGGAATGATGTTATGCGCCCACAGATAGAAAATACACTGATTGTACTATGGGCGCATAATACCCCTTTGGGCGCATAGGGTGTAGGCGCATGGACACTGGATGATCGTGGATAGATCGTGGGGTTGACTTGGAGACTGACGTGGTCGCATGCTTCTGTGCTCGATTGCTTGTGGAGACTGACGTGGCCGCATGCTTCGGTGCACGATTGATCGTAGAGTTTGACTGAGTCATGGGCTATCCTGACTTAGGTGCATAGCCTGAAAAAGGGCTATGTGCCCCCTTTTGGAGGTGTCCAGAGTAGGCGTATGGGCATATAGCTTGCTCTGGTGACTTGGGCGCATAGCATGCTCTGGTGACTTGGGCGCATGGCTTACTCTGATGACTTGGACGCATAGCTTGCTTTGGTGACATGGGCACGTTCGGGCTATCCTGGCTTGGGCTTATATGTCTCCCTTGCTAGGGCGCATGGTTGTCAAGAATGCTGTAATTTTCATGCTTCCACAAGACCCCCTTCAAAGTTTTCGATGCTTGAACGAGTTCGAAATACTTTGAAAGAAGCATGGACCGTCTTCTCGTGATGTAGTGGGCGCATAGAATAGCCCTCCCCTTGGGCGCATAGAGTTTGGCTAGACTATCAGAGAGATGGCTCTTGAGATCTTCCTCGAAAATCTGAACTAACAGATTCATCGGAGTAGAATTTGAAGAGGTCCATCCTTCATGCGTTGTCTACGTCAGCAAGTGGTAGTCGCATAATGTGCAAGAGACTGGGTCTTCATATGGGCGTATAAGTCGTAGTGGGCGCATATTACGTAGTGGGCGCATAGGCATATAAGAGTAGTGGGTGCATAGTGTTTGGCCTATGCCTATAAATAGGCCTTGAAGAGAGAGAAAATTTATTACTCGCTTTCCTTTAAAAACTTTCAAAAGACTTTTCATCTCTTCTCTGCACGAACCATGTCTCCCAAGGCCGCCAAGAGATCTACGAAGGGCAAGGGGCTGCACCGAGTGGCTCTCCTCCCACGACAGCGTCCTTGCCATTCCAAGATCCGATCTTGGGTGAGGCTACGCCTCAAAACAAAGTTTTGAGCGTTAATTTACGACGCTCAGACTTTTCCTCTGCTTGTGCGCATGTACCCAAGGCAACATATTTCTATGAGCATTCATATGAGCCCATAGAAGCATGCGCCCGTACTGTGGTGTGTTATGCGCCCACATGCTGCTACATGTTATGCGCCTACATGCTGCTACATGTTATACGCCCATATGATGTTTGTATGTTTATGCACCCATATACTTTTTTAGGCGCATAGCCCTTTGAGCGCATAGGATTCCTCCAACACTTAGTTTTTTTTCTGCAGATTCTGACTCTTTCTTTTCCGTCCTTGCAGTTGACATGTTTGTCCCAGAACTTTATGGAATCCCTTTCGGTTCTGCTTGCCAAGTCCTCGGCACAAGCCTCATAACCAACATGGTTAGAAAGGTTCTGGCCAAGATCAGTCATAACCAGCCTACGGAACAGACAATCACCATACTTGAACAGGACAAGACCTTCCTGAAGCAGATGATTAACGACGAGAAGCTCTTGCTCGAAGGGGTACGTCATTTCAAGAAGCCGTACTTCCTGTTCGGTGATAGTATAGGATTTAAGAATAACAAGATGATATGTCTAGAAGACCCTCTGGTAGTTAAGTTAAATAACCAAAAAATATGGTTGCCATCGTTGAAGCGCCAATACACTCTGTCAGCGTTTACTGATCTGGCTGTGCAGAGGCAAATGAAATGGGACCTGACCCCTGAACTGCATGGGGTCATTTCTGGCAGGATCTAATTCAACTCTGTTGACCGAAAGAAGGACAATTTCAAGTGTGTCAAGGGCTCCACGTCCTACTCCACGAGTGGGCTGCATCCTAGGGTCATAATGAATGATGTCCCGACTGATCTTTACCCTTACGCTGCTGAGACTCTCTCCAACTTGATGCTGTCAAAGAAGGAGTCATATCCGGGAGGGAAGCTGCGGATGGAAGGTTGGAGGTATTCTGTCCCATTCTGGAGCGACCTTACTGGATGGGTGCTCCCGACTTACAAGGCCACCCTAAAAGATGTCGGTCTTTTTTATGCTTTTAGAGCCACCCAATATGGCATTAAGGTTAACTGGCTTATATTTATATCATTGGTGGAGTTGTACAACCATCACACGTGTACATTCTTCACTTAGGGTGGTGAGATGGGTCTGGCTCTTCACGAGATGTAGGCGATATCCAAACTTTCCTGGGGGACGGAGCCATACGCAGAATACGTCCCTTGTGATGAGGAGCTCCTGGATTTGGAGAGGGAGAACTCCGAGATGATGGAGGTATACAAAGAGTTACTCCGTCACCTTTTTATTTGTCACCAGATCACAAAAAAGGGTAAGACTGAGGGGTCCCTTCCCCATACGAGGGCCTGGACCAACTACATCTTCACCAGAGAAGAAGAAGACGGCCCAGTCTCTTTATCGTCCCACAAGCCCTCGATGAAATCTAAGATAGAGCAGTTGATGGCAGATCACGTGGTTTTAGATACCGAAAATAGTTATGATCCTGAGGGGAACTTCCCGATTTATCATTTCTTCAGGCATGCCGAGTTCAAGCTGTCAGAAAAGGCGGTGCTAGCCGCTTTCCTGATGACATGGCTTCGTGATTGTGTAGTCCCTGGTGGTCCAGGGTCTATTGAAAGAATAAGCCAGGATATGATACTTCCAGCTATAAAGCTGGCCTTTGGACGCCAACTTGCCCTGCTTCTAGCGATGGTCTGCGCCATCCAACGGGGTTTGCGACACTTCGTTGTGAACGCGATGACACCCGATGGCAGAAAGTATTTTGCTAGGACTGAGTTTCCCTTTCATTATCTGATGGGATGGCTGGTGCTGCATTGTCATAGATTGATGAATGTCGGGCTGATGGCAGATTCTTTGGCGGAGGATGCCTTTTTTCAGAGATTTAAAGATGCGGATTGGACCGTTACAGGGGTACCTGTTTGTAGAAAGGCTTTGAGTTTTCTGTAGAACTATGAATTCTTAAGAGTGTTGCCTCCGTTTGGTAGTGGCCGCACAGGAGACACCCTAGTACATGAGGGAGCACTCACTACTTGCCTTCCTATTGGGGCATTTTGTTGGCTCCAGTCCATTAGGCCTTTCCATCTGGTGTTCAGGAATAGGAACCACACTTTCCTGGAACCTTATTTGTCGAGTCGCTTTGTACGGTAATTTGACTACAACTAGTTTATCTTGGGCAATCCCAGCCCTCATCTACAGTCGATAGGGAGTCTGATCGACGAGGTACGTGCATGGGGCTACTATAACACTGGATATACGGGGGCAATTTTTACCTTGCCAGAAGATAAGCCTGACACCCATATGTTCTTTATTGCTGCCAAGTTCTATATCCAGGTCAATACCCTTCATTCTCATTATGACCGTGAGCAGAGTTTAATATTGGGGACTAGGCTTGCCCCTACTCTTGCTGATATAGGGCGAGTGCGCACAATGGGCAGTTACAGAAAGGAATGCACTGCACCCCCAGTTGAGCCGGCTGCAACGCCACAGCAGAGAGTTATTCTTGAGGACCCTATTGTTGCAGCGCCTCGGAGAGAGGATACTGAAGAACCTCTTCCTGACATTCCTCATAAGAGGAAAGCTTCTGCCGAGCTGGTTCCACGGCCCAAAAGGAAGAAGGTTGTTGTTTCCCGAAGAAGAAAGAAGGTCGTGGACGTGAGTGCCGGCTCGCCACCTCCCTGAAGATCTTCTCAGCAGACGACATCGCGGGACGTTACCATCTGGAGGTAGATCCCTTCCTAGACTATATAGCCGTTTTAGTCAAACTATTAGGAGTCTTCTCACCATTGTGCTCGTCCTTTGCGCAGGACATTGAAGTTAAGACTACGGCAGATGCTTCTTTGTCTGAAGAGGTGGACATAACAATAGTGTCCCCTGCTCGTCCTCAATCGATGGATGAGGGTGGATCTTCTTCAGTTGTAAGGCTTGAGCAAATAGATGATCAGGGTGATGTCCCAGACCACGACGGCGATCAGAAAACAAGTCCCTCTTATGACATTTTTTGGGGGATATGTCTGCAATAGGAGCTATGATGAAAGACTTGGATGAAAATCAAGTCCAATCTGCTCACCCTCATCTGGGTATGTTATCTTTGCATCTCTCTTCAGATAATATTTTTTTACTTCGATTTTGCGTGCTCCTCGTGAGGCTGACTGCTATTGTATATTCCCTTGTAGACAAGGAGAAGGAACCACTCATAGAGATAGCCTAAGGCATTGGGGAAGGAAAAGAGGTTGTTCCTGGCTCCTCTAAATTTGCTGGTGTGGAGGGATCTGTTGGTAAGCCGGCATCGGCTGCAGAAAGAGAGGTTGAACAGCCTACTGAGGGGGCTGTTGCTGAATCTGCTCCCGGTCCAGCTAGGGCCGTGGAAGATACCTAACCTGATGCTGCTCGAGGCCTCGATATTGTTCTTCTTGAACAGCCTGGGCCTGCTCTCAGTTTCTCTGAAGCCAAGACCGATGACCTAGCCCAAGTTGGCGCTGAGCATACCGAACGTACGAAATTATAACTCTTTTGCAATCCCCTTTTTTGGTTACTGATACATATATTGTTTTCTTTGTCAGGTTTAGCTTCTTGTTAGGCATCTCTTCCTGGAGCGGAAGAACCACATCAAGCTTCCTTCCCAATGACCTCCACCAAAGACGACGAGATGGCCCAGGAAGTCGATAAAGCTTTCTATTCTGTCTTAAAAGTCAAGCTTCCTGGAGTTCTGAATCGAAACGATGCCTTTGGCGCTGTGAATACCATTACTGAATGCTAGGTGGTAGCCCTTGAGAGCATCGTTGGCTATGAAGAGCGGGCTAATGCTCTAAGGAGGGTTCTTAATGATCTGGAGGGTCAGGTAGCCAAATTCCGCGATGCCAAACAACGGAGCCCAACGTCGCTGTTCCGTACAGAAGGCGAGGCCTTAGTCACAGCTCTCACGGAAGAGGAGACTACTTTCCAAGCAAGGAAAGATGCCCTCGCTCAAGAGATCAGTGAATTGTCTGATCAGTATAAGCAGTTCAACGCTGCGAGTGAGGCACGTGCTGCTTCAAAGAATAAGCTGGATGCACAGATGACTGAAAAATATAATCACATTGTGTGAATCGAAAGTGAGATTGCTCAACTGGAGGCTAGCTTGAGGACAGCGACGTCTGAGCAGGAGGACTATTTGGTTCAGGCTGCAATGATCGCCACAACTTCTACCCACTTAAAAGAACAGCTGGTGAAGTTGGAGGGAGAGCACTTGAATTCGATCCCCTTCCAGGATGTGGTTGCTCGTTAAGAAGAGGCGCACTGTCGCGCTATTACAAAGTTCGAAGACGAAATTGTGGCTCTAAGGGATAATATCAATTGATTGTGTATCCCTTGGATTTTTTGTTTGTAACTGTTTCTTTTAGCCGTCAAAACTCTTGTATCTTTTTTTCGTCTTTTGATAGACGTTTAATGAAGAATCTTTTGGCTTTCCAAAATTCATGAATGAAGTTTATGAAATATCAGAACTAGAGGTAATGTGGACATAGTAAAGATATTTCTGGTGGGTATTTCGCTGAAGAATTTGATGTGGACTTATTATCTATTTTATATTTGACCAGAGGTAATATGGACGTAGAAGAATATATAACATTAGGTAGGAGTGAATAATTCAGAGGCAATATGGACATGATTATCCTTGATGAATGCTTTGCTAAGAGGTTATATGGACGTGGCAAAACATTTCTTAATCGTCCCACTAGGGAAATAATTATCGAAAAACAGTTCGGAGGTAATAAGAACGTGACTTGTTTTCGTCAGACTGAGTTTGGGTGGAGTCAAAAACGGAAATAATTCCACTGGAGAATCTTTTTAGAAGACCTATTATCCATGGCGTATTCAAGACTTTTGAAATACGGATAATAGTTAGATGATTTTTTGAATCACATAAACAATGCACTGTACATTTACATGATTAAGACATGGTATATGTGAACGCTGTTCATAAAGGTTACACATAATATTTCTTCAGGAACTTGCCGTTGATTGACATCATGAGCAAGTCACCATCATGCTTGGTTAGTCGATACGCACCGTTAGAATACACTGATTCTATAACGAAAGGACCTTCCCATTTAGGTTGGATTTTTCTTTTGTCTTGTGCGTCGTGATCATTGGCCATCTCACTGCTAAGATTAGATCACCAACTTGGAAGATTCTTTCATTCACCTTTTTATTAAAGGCTCTGGAAAGGCGTGCTTGGTATAGCTCAATACGCTGTTAAGCCAGTAAGTGTTTTTCGTCTAGCGCTTCGAGCTCCTGTAGTCGCAGACGGTAACTTTCTTCGGCATTCAACTCACTGGCTAAGGCTACTCGAAGAGAGGGAATCTGAATTTCTAGGGAAGAACTGCTTCACCCCCATAAACCAGAGAGAATGGCGTACTGCCTGTTGGAGTTCGAACCGTTGTACGATAGGCCCAAATACATTCGCCGAGCTTCTTATTCCAATCGCGCTTGTTTGAAGACACGAAATTCTTGAGAAGTTTAATGATGGTTTTATTGAAGGCTTCTGCTAACCTATTAGCTACTGGATTGTAGACAGTAGAGGCTATATTCTGGATTCGATTCTTATCGCAGAACCGATAGAATGTATGACTTGCAAATTGTTGACCATTATCATGAATGATCCTGCGAGGTAGGCTGAAGCGATAGATAATGTAATGTTTGATGAAAATGATCACGTTCGACGTCTTTACTTTGGTGAGTGGTATAGCTTCCACCCATTTGGAAAAGTAATCGATTATAGCTAGGATGAACAGATGCCCTCTGGAAGATGCCGGGCTGATTGGGCCTATGACATCCATACCCTAGGTTTCAAAAGGCCAAGATACTGCCGTCGGGTGTAGAAACTTCGAAGATTGATGAATAAAGTCGGCATAGAACTGACAAGCCCTACACTTCTTTGTATATTCAACAACATGTACTATCATCCTGGGCCAATAAAAGCCCATTCGTCTGAGGCGATCTTGTAATTTGGGGTTTGGTTGATGTGCACCACAAACTCCATCGTGAGCCTCACGGAGTGCATGTTTGGCTTCTGTGTCTGATAAATATCGTAACAGTATCCCGTCGTAAGAGCGTCGGTACAACATTTTGGTAGCTGTATCATAGTAAAATCTGAGGGATCGTCTTTGGACAAACACTACTTCTTTTGGGTCCTCAGGAAGGATTCCATAGATGGCGTAGTCTATGAAAGAAAATCTTCAATCTTTAACGTTGACGTTTGTTTCCGTTGCGTAACTGTGATAAATATGCAAGGCATCTTTCACACAGAATAGTTCTCGACTAGACACTGTGATCGACTGCTGAGTATTGGTAGAGACGGTCAAGGAAGCAGCAAGACCGGCTAAAGCATCTGCTTCTATATTCTGTAATTGAGGCATGTGCTCGATGAAGAATCCAGCGAAAGTAGAAGCTAATTCGATTGTCACTTTGTGATATGGGATGAGATCTTTGTGACGAACTTTATAATCCCCTCGAACCTGACTAACTATTAGCTTAGAATCGTCGTAAGCTTCTAGATAGTCAATTCCCAGTTGTTTTGCCAGTTGAAGGCCAATCAATAGGGCATTATATTTGGCCACGTTGTTGGTGCTGGGTTCCACGAGAGAATATGCACGGTATATAACCAGATGGTCGGGTGACACAAGCACGATGCCTACTCCGGCTACGATATTTCCTATAGGTCATGTTCTTGATGCACCGTCAAAGAACATTCGCCAGATGGGGATTTCCTCAGTTGTGGTGTTAGACTCCACTACTTCATCGGAGATTTCATCATAGAGTTTGGAAGATTCTAGCACCGAATGAGCTGCTAGGAAATTAGCTAACGCTTGGCCTTTTACTGCCTTCTGAGGGACGAACAACATATTATATAGAGTCAACAGCATTGCCCATGTAGCTAAACAGAAATTAAGAGAACCCGCTTTACTCGTGAGTATTCTGAGAGGATTGACTTAAGATATAATGTGGATAGTCTGCCCAGACACATAGTGGCGTGTCTTCTGGATAACAAATACCAGCGCAAGATATTACTTTTCTACAGGTGTGTATATGTACTTGGCACCTACTATCGTACAGCTGAGGTAGTAGATTGCCTGTTCATGGCCGTCTTTATTCTTCTGAGCTAATAGGGCACCAAGGAAATGGTCCATAGCGCAGACATATAATAAGAAGGGCTTCCCCATTATTGGAGCCACCAGTACTGGGGGATTGTGAGATACTTACTAATGTCGTCAAATGCGTGTTGACGTTGTTCAGTCCAGACGAAAGATACGCCTTTTTTTATAAGCTGAGTAAACGGTTGACACCTTCCAGAAAGGTTCGAAATGAATCGTCTGATATAGGCTAGCATTCCTTGAAGTCCGCATAGCTCTTTGAGATTTCTTGGGGGATGCATATCGAGGATAGGTTTTACTTTCTCTGGGTCAAGATGTATACCCTTTGAAGTGATAACAAAACCAAGGAACTTGCCGCTGGAGACTCCCAGAAAGAACTTGGTTGGATTCATCTTGAGTTGGTGTGCACGCATTAGTTTGAACACCATTCTCAAATCTTGGAGGTGGTTACCCTTGAGACAACTTTTAATTGTGATATCATCAACGTAGTATTCTACTGTTTTGCGTAAATGATTACAAAAAATTGTGTTCATAGCTCGTTGTTATATCGCTCCTGTATTTTTCAATCCAAAGGGCATCACCGTATAGCAGTATACCCCCAACGGTGTTCGAAAAGATGTATGCTTCTCATCATTGGGGAACATCTTGATCTGGTTGTAGCCTGAGAACCCATCCATGAAGGACATCCGCTCGAAGCTGCAAGTATTGTCGATCATTACATCGGTGATCGGTAGAGGGAACTCATCTTTCGGGCATACAGAGTTCAAATCGCGGTAATCGATACAGACTCAAACTTTACCATTCTTTTTTATGACTGGAACAATGTTAGCGACCCAGTCAAGGTGTTGTTCTTCGCAAATAAATCCACTTGCAATAAGCTTCTTGACTTTACTCTCGATGGTCTCCATGACATCTGGTCGGAATCGTCGTTGCTGCTACTTCACTGGCTTAGCTTTAGACGAGATATTTAGGCGGTGCATAGAAACTTTAGGATCCAAGCCTGGCATGTCTTCATAGCTCCATACAAAGACGTCAATGTATTCTCTTATAAGCTGTATAAGAGATTGTTGTTCTTCGCCAGACAGACTTTTGCTGATAAAGATTGGTTTAAAAGATGATTCATCTCCTAAATTAACTTGGACGACTTCGTCTTTAGTAGGTGGTTCACGTTGTTCGAAACGTAACTCCCACCTAGTATCCATCTTTTGAGCCTATTGTTCAAGCTCGATCGATTGGACATCGTCTGTAATTTGGTCAACTGACACCATGTTGACAGACAAAGTTGCTTTGAATATGTCTCCAATGCTGGAGTCTGAATCCCAGAGGCAGGAATCAGAAGAATGAGAACAACGATCAAATTCGATATCTGATCTTTCAGGAGTTGTTGGAGGAGTGATATAACCCAAACCAACAGCGTTTTGTTGATAATAGTTTTCGGGTCTGCCGGAATGAGCAAAGTGACGTATTGGCAACCGTCGTCCCTGACCGTAATTTAGCCCCTGGTCGCTTTTTATATCATATCCCATGTTCTGGATGATATTCTTGGCCTACCAACTATATCGGTAAAGTTGCATTCTCCTAGAATTATAGTCAGCTTCGGTGTTGTGATTGGGAGAAGTAGAGTCCAGAATGAACTTTCTTTCGCCAATTATTTGACCGAAGTTGATTAGTTCGTCACCTTTCTTTTTAGCTGGAACGATGAAGTAGTGGATATCTTTTGGCCAGACTTTTTCCCGCAGATGAGGAATCGTGACCGACATGCAGAGTTGTGGTCCTATGCCGTGCTCTAGAGTGTATATCATATCTATGTACTAGTTTACAGATTGGTAGACATCGGAGTAATTCATAGATAAACCTTTACTTAGAAAATATGCAAGTTCTTCTTCAAGGATAACATCATCCACTGAAGGTACATTATTTTGAGTATTGATATACTCATTGAGAGGATCATTGTCTGGAACAGGAGCTACAGACTTGGTCAAGTTCACCACATAGCGTAACTCTTCAGGATTGGGAGGACGGATTTCAGCAAGTTCCACCAGAGGTGTTTTGCAGAGAGTGATGGTCAATGGTTTGACCATATCATGATTCTTCTTTTTAACCCAGATTGTGAGAGGCTTTGGTGTACTTTTTGGAGTAGTACGTCCTTTGACTCGGATAATCTGGGGACCATCACTTGCGGATGAACTCACTTCAGCTTCATCATCAGCTTCGTTGCCGTCATCCTTGGAGGGCTGAGATTGGTAAATTATCGAATCTCCATAGTAGGCTTTAATACCTTTGAAAGGATTGACATCGAAAAACTCTGTCTTTACAACGCCATCGCTGTTGACGTACTTGAAGCACTGGTGAAGTGTAGAAGGAACGATCATGTTTTCGTGTATCCACAGACGTCCCAACAAGACATTGTAGGATACATTGGCGTCGATTACATAGCAAAAAACCTCTGTTCGGAGATCGCCAATCTGGTACTTGAGACGGATCTTGCCCAACGGGTGGCTTCTCCCAGCATTGAAAGCTATGATAGCTGTATTGGTTATAGATAGCTTGTGCAGAGGGATCCCTAGAATTTAGAGTAAACTTCTAGGAATGATGCTGGGGGAGGAACCTGGATCGATATACATCTGATCCACCTTAATCGCCCCAATATACCCTGTATTGTATAGAGGTCTATCATGACGATTATTTTTGAGTGGCATGTCCTCCTGTGAAAAGGTGATGTTGGGCACCACTTCCATAGTGCTGTGGCAGTGAGGACAGGAGACGAAATCTTCAGCGGGGGCTTTGATTTTCGTGCGATAAGAGTCGGCACGTAGTAATGCCTCACTTAAGGCCTTCCGCGTCTCTTTGGAGAGTCGTAATAGATCGAACAAAGACAACCTGGCAGGTGTATTGGCTAGCTGTGCCAGTATGTCAAAGTTGTAAGGCCGATCCATGCCTTCGGGAGTTGGTGCCTTCAGAGACTTGTCAAATTATGTCTCCTTCTGTTTGACTTTATCAGTAGCTGAGGGCTTAGATGGACTGGCTTTCGAGCTTGTGGAGGCAGCAGGAGCTTGAGAAGGTACTGCTTTTTCTTGTGCAGGGTCATAAGTCCGTAGGTAAGCCTTCCCAGATCGCGTCTCGCCAGATAGAACTTCGTAAATGGAAGAAGACACCATATGACATCATTTGTATTTTTTGCCCCTCTTTACTTTGGGAGATGCCACCCCCTACGTCATTTCTTGCACAAGATCCAAATGGACCCACATGATCTCACCACGTTCAGTCGTGAGTGGCACCAAGATTTGATTGCAAGCTGGCGGCAGGTTGACGACTTCCATTATTGTCTTGGGGATTGGGACCACGCAGTTTGGGACTTCTGTGGGAGGAAAGTCACCAAATTTAAAAGAGATCATGTTTAGAAGATACGACCTTGTCTTCAGCTTCGAGGTTGATCACTTGGCTGTCGATAAGCTGTTGTGTCTTCTTCTTCAAGATGATGCAATCCTTGGTAGAGTGGTGGACGTACTAATAATAAAGATAATACTTGGGATCGATGAGTTGGTTCGCCTTCGCATGACGTCGTAGTGGAGGCAATGTCAGTTTATTACCCTTCGTCAATGTGTGAAAAATGGTGATAACATCGTCCTCGTCAAAGGAGAAAGTCACCTTAGGTTTGTCAGGAGTGCCGTGAGAATTGGAAGCTCCCTTGGAAATGTCGACCTTCAAGACTTCTTTTCTTTTACCCCCACGGACAGGGATAGTTTGAGGGTGCTTGCCTTTGTCTTCAGATTTGGGTGTTTTTAACCCCAGTAATTCCAGATTAGGGACGTCATTTTCAGCAGCATCAGTGGCCCTAATAAAAGTGGACCATGTATCAGATTTATGTATACCCAGACAAAACTTCACTGTAGGAAGGAAGTTATGTCGACAAGTATCCATAAGTTCTGAGTCTGGTATACCGAAGGGCATCTTCAATGCTAGTCGCCTGAAGCGTTCGATAAAAGTAATGACAGACTCAGTCCTCCTTTGCTTGGTCTCGATGAGGGTGGACATACTAACATGCATGCCACTCTCGTAAAACTTGTTGAGGAATAACCTCTCCAAGTCTTTAAAGGAATTAATACAACCGTCAGGCAGACTGCAGAACCATTCAAGAGCTACCCCTTGCAAGGTGCTAATAAACAGCTTTGACAAGAACGGATCGTCCCTGGGTAAGTGTAGAGTCTGCATGTTGAAGTATGTCACGTGTTGGTAAATAGAAGTCATCCCGTCAAATGAATTTAGCGTCAGTGGCTTGTAGTTAGGAGGGCAAGTAGCATTCTCCAATTCAGGAGGATAAGGTTGAGATATCCCCATCTTCTGAAGCTCGTCTTTGTGTGAGATGGTATCGAGACGGACAACAAGAGAATCAATTGCATCCTGTTGATTGAGCAGATGTTGAGAAATGGCTGCTGTACTGTTGTCAGGCGTCGTTGGTGAAGGACCACCCCCAACATTTGCAAGATTTGAAGGAGACGCAATGGAATGATACTCCTTCTATAGTGAAGGAGGGTTTTTGCTATGAGCCGGACTAACGTGTGCTGAGACGTTTGGTTGAGGTGGAGGAACAGCCCCAGCAGCTTGGACAGCCATGATATTGGTAAGCATATCAGTGATCTTGGCAAATGTTGTTTCAAGACCCTCTAGCCGTTTGTTGGTCTGATCACTGGCTTCTTCAGGTCTCTCTCCATCCGCCATGTATGTAGATAACATATGAGGATGAATAGAGGAGACAGTACAACTGTTGTTGATACTGTCTGTCTCTGAGTTGAAAAGTCCCTCATCTTCAGGTAAGGGAGGTAGATAGTCACCGTCAGATTCGGAGAGATCATCGTCATCTGAAAAGCTACCCCCGGTGTGAGGGTCATCTGCTTCAAACTCTAAGGGAATACTACCCCCAGCTGAAGTATCATCACCTCCAATTTGGGAGTCCTCGTCATCTATATGGAATCTCGTCCTTGACCGAGTACCCATATAGACTCCTTCAGATGTAACAGCTTGCTAGCTATTTGTTGGCAGACTTCTTCTTCTTCTGTTCGCATAACTGAGAGAAAAAGTTAGGTTTGTGGTCCACCTTCTTTGATTGGGGCTCCCGTAAGGAGGACCCCATGAAGCTATGTTGGATGAAATACATAGCAGCTTTTCATCATCAGAGCGATGCAGTCGTTAAATCATGGACTGCCTCTGAGGTACTCTCGTTGCTTTGGAGCAGCAACGGTTGATGACAATACTGATTGAACTGGGGATTCCCAGGACCCTTACTTTGGTGTACGTATTGATCGATAGGAAGTTAAACAGATTTAATACGTGTTCCAACCCTTCATAGGCGAAAACTAGGGTTCACGAATTATACCTGCGGCGGAAAGAAGACAAGTAATTCCTGGCAATCTCGAGCGGGCGACCCCAAGATTTTCTGCACGTATTCTTTCCTAGAGTTGGACGTCGTGTGGGCGACGATCTCCCAACCTTTTCTTCTTCTTGGCAGCCCTCTCTTTCTCTCCTTACGTGAATCACGAATTTAGAGAAAGCTTCAGATTTCTGATTAGTAATATGGCGACCAAATAATAGAGGATATATATATGCTACGGCAGGGACCATGAAGAGAAGTTAGGATTAGGCCTCCTAACGGATCTGGATATCCCGTGTTCAGCCCGAACACACAATCCAGGCCCATTAATAATAGCTCGGTCCACTAATGAGCTATTGTTGCACTACCTCCCTAATCCTAAATTATGTTTGTGGGCTCCTTTTATTATATGCTCGTTTGGCTACCCATGTTAAGATATCGTATGTCCATCGATCAAATTAAGTTACTGACAACTATATTGATTCGACATCTTTTATCCTTAAGTAGTACCACTTAACTTTATTTATCATGTCGGATATAATCCACCTGCAGGGTTTACATGACAATCCTTATGAGCTCCTTAAGGGGACATCATCAACCCGATGTATCGGGACATGGATTCCATTTTAATCAACAGCCCACATTACATACAATGTTATTACCCAATTCATAGAGGTTGTTGATCCAAATGAATCTCACTCTTTCATGAGTCAAAGTAATGCACACTGCATATACATGTCTATTATTATATCCGGATTAAGAGCACAAGCATCCATAATAACAGAGGTGTTTGTTCTCATATGTAGTCAGTACAAAGAGAACCACCTCAAGTGGTCCTGTTCAATACACACAAAGTGTACTAGTGTAAACCTATAGTCGAGATAGACTAATACCAGATTACACTATAACATTTTCAATAGATTGTCCAAGTCCATCTAGGTTGTAAACTATTTATATTCTCCGTAGGGAACTAATAATATGATCTTCTGTGTGACACCACACACTATATTATCTACAATATAGAATATCAGACATTTGCATTAACACTTGCAACAAATACAATATGCAAACATTTGCCCATATGATTCTCATTCAAAATCTAAGGATATAAGATTACTAGAAAAGTGATATTTTTAGTATATAACCCTAACAATCTCCTACTTATACTCAAAGTATTGCTTTTCAGTATACTGTTACAAATCTCCTACTTATACTTAAAGCCATGCTGCTACACATCTGACTCCCATTCCCTCAACATGACTATCAAATGCCATAGCTGGTAAGCTCTTTGTAAAGGGATCAGCTAGGTTGTCGGCTGATGCTATCTTGATCACAGCAACTTTTTCTTTCTTTACGAAATCTCGTATCAGGTGGTACTTGTATTCAATGTGTTTACCTGTCTTATAGGCTTGTGGTTCCTTCGAGTTTGCAACTGCACTACTATTGTCACAATAAAGTATAATAGACTTAGGCAAACTAGGTACCAAATCCAAGTCCAACAGAAAGTTTCTGAGCGAAACTGCTTCTTTGGCTACCTCAGAGGCTGCTACATACTCGGCTTCCATAGTGGAATCAGCAATACATTTTTGCTTGATACTCTTCCACACAATGGCTCCACCTTCCAAAGTAAGCACATAACCTGAGGTAGATTTCCTGGAATCCCTATGTGACTGAAAATCTGAGTCTATATACCCCAAGGGAACTAAACTATCTGCCTGGTAAACTAAAATATACTCTTTAGTCCTTTTCAGGTACTTCAAAATATGCTTTACGGCTGTCACGACCCGCACCCACTGTGAGGGTACGAGTACGTAACAGCGCCCAGCCTACGCCGCAGTGTCGGCGGTAGAACGCTGTTCTAAGTCTCTAACTAACCATCAACTCATGCAGTATATAGTGTACTCATCATGATCAACTCCGAACGGAGGACAAGTATAAGATATGGTGTAACTCAATCACAGTCTAAGCACGATAAGATATCACCGAATATAACTAAGAAATTGAAGACAACAAAACTACTAATAAAAATAACAACCAACTCAAACAAACTCAAATACATCTCAAGTCTCAAATCTCTATATACAACCCAGATCTAAATAGGAAAACTAAAACAAGACAGACTAACTAAACTCCCGATCACTCCTGAGTGTCGGGGCCACAAGTAGCTAAGCCATCTCCTGGTCTGTAACATGTAGGGCATGTACCCTCAGGGCAATCATCTGTAAAATTTTCAACAGGTCCAGTCAGGACAGGAACGAGCACATCTCATCTAGAAAACCCAAGTAAATGACAAAGAACTATACAGCAGTTATAGACAGTTATATTGATGAAAATTGCAGTTCATATTCAGGTGATGGTAAGAAAGAGAGATAAAGTGCAAGGAAAGTAATACTAAACAAGAGAAGAATCATAGAAATGAAGACTGGAAAAATAGAACTAGCTGAACCAGGGTAATATGATATAAAGTCCAGACAGAAAATGTAAACCAGTGTAAAACCTATGTAAATCCAGTACGTGATGAATCTACTACGAGATGAATCCAGTAAGGGACGATTCCAGTTATAGTGATCAACGATTCCAGGGTGAGTCCAGCCTATACTCTAGCAGTGTGTTTTAAAATACCGAGTTTGACATGTAAACGGCTGTAGGTAATACGGCACATCACACACCTGGCCGGGTGTGAGATGGCTATCATTCCAGTAGATTCCAGTTGGGAGATTCCAGATTGGGGTATGTCTACATGTCTTACTCTAGTATTTCCCCTCCCAGCAAGTGAATCCAGAATTCTGACACAATAATTTAAGATGAGTCCAACCAAAATATAATGATACCAGTAAATGATTCTAGTAAATGATTCCAGTTAAATGATTCCAGTAGGTGATTCCAGTAATAGAGATGATACCAGTAATAGAGGCCAGAAAATAAAAGTGTGTCGTATACATGAATCCAAAAATATCCACACGTGTTGTAACAGAGAATCACATACAACTAACTAGAACTGAAGTACAGTAATGGACAAGTAAATGAGAGAACTATCAGAGAATGTACTCGCCTGCTACTCTGAAAAGAGTAGTATAATATCAGATGTCTGCACCAGAGTCACAATGTCCTAAACAGAGAAATATAGATTATAGTGTGCTTAAATAAGACAATAAAATTTATGATGCAAATCTACATGATTTCTAGGCCAATCTAGGGCAAAGTCAACTCTAAGTCAAACCTGGTCAACTGTCTAGGTCAAACTAGGTCAACAACATGGCTATCTTGGTCAACTAGTCAAACTTAGGCTAGCAAGGGTCAATTGGTCAACTTCGGTCAAGTTCTAGTCAAAACTAGGCTACGATTGACTTTTTGTTGACTTTTGATCAAAATAGTCAACTGTGGTCAACCGAGGTCAAAACTAGTCTAAGTCCATTATTCCTAACCATTACCAACCATAAAATCCTAACCATAACTATATCTTAAGGTATTTAGCTCATATGTTGAGAAATAGACATTATCTTAACTTATCCCGTTTACCCTTTCCAAGGTAAATCCTTACCTTAGCCTATAACTTACCCTACCCTTACCTTAACTCACCTCATGGGACTCTAGTACCTTGCTAGTGTACTCTAACCACTTACCCTCGTATCTCGATACTGAAACTTGGTATCTTGATACCTCCCCTAGGTAGTAAGGTAACTATCTATTTACCTTGAAGGTAAGGTAAATACACCATTTCCTTATCATGATAACTTGGTATCATGAGATACCAAGAACCAAAATTCTAACTAAACCTATCTATACAATATCTAACTAACATATCAATACTCGAACTCTAACTAGTGCCTTACCCTCAACATATCCAAATACCTTACTAACATGGACTCAAACATGCACACTATCATGTCACTAACATAGACTAACATGATTCTAATCTATCACTCAACTCTAACTCTAATAAGCTAGATATCAAAACTCTAACCTAGACTAACATCTACATATTCATATCCTAACATTCCCTCTTGAACCTCACTCTAAGGCACCCACACACACACGTATAACCATATATATATGGGTATATATAGTGGATAATGGGGTCAAGTGTGGGCCAACATGGGGCTGCACAGCAGCCCCCAAGCTGCTGCCTGCTGTGGTCTCTTCTTCTCCTACTCTCTTCTACTCATCATCCATTCAACTCATCCACTCTACCTCATTCATTCACTCACTCTCACAACACAAAATCTTCTCTCTCTCTAAACACATCCACACACACACACATGGCTAATCCCTCATTCTAAAACCCAAACCCCATTCTCACTTAGGTTTCAGTCTACTCAACTAACACACTCCTACACTAACCTAGCCATATACATCAATGTAAATACCCTTCCCCACCATCTCAGAACCTGAGAATGGAGTCCAACATCTTATCACCAAACTCCCATATCCTATATTCTCAGGACCCAAAACCCGACTCCTGATACTCAGGAATTATCTAAATCCTAAATCAATTGTCAATCAAATATAACTTAGATATGTATATATATATTCTGAAATCTCAGAAATCCTGAGATAAAACCTAAGCTCACATACTAACTATAATTCTCCAGTTAATATAGTTCAAACTCAGATATCATTACATGTTTCATTGATATCTACAACATATGCATACCTACATTACTGCTACTGGTTCTGATATTGCACAGTGGTAAAATGATGCGTAATAAAATGGGCAAATGCTTGTGTGTGTCACATGGTGTCAAGGCAAAGATGTGAACATGTCAGTCTAGGGAGGTGTCAAACAGCAAGTGGTGTGTCGACCAGAAGGCCCAATCGAACTATCAACAAAACTGAGAATCGAATAACTGTTCTCATGAATATTCATTCGAAAACCCGAATAACATCACAAAACTCTCGAAATTAAGTAGGAACATGTGTGCAGTGATTTGGGACATACGTGACATGTCTACGTGTCCATACGTGTCTAATTTATAGGACACGAAGTGTCCAAAAACACAATTTTGAACAGCCTCAGAAAATAGGAAATCTATTCCTCGTGCAGCCATGTCAAGCCTTCGTGGGCTCGACACGGTGCTCGAGGCACCACGTGCTCTTGCACTCGTGTCGAGGGAACATAGGGCTAGGGACTGAACATCCTGCCCCGTGTCCAAGTGTCATCAACGTGTCGATACGAGGCCGTATCAGTGGCTCGAAATCGCGTGTGTGCGTGTCAGGGAATTTCAATGCGAGCTCGAGAACTTTCTCGACTCACAACCAAGTGTCACGAAACTTGGTGAGAGTCTTGTCAGACATGGCCCCCACCACCTCGTCAAATTTGACGTTTCCACATGATGTATTGTGTCCTGTGTCAAGCCCGAAATGCAGGGGATGTGCACAGGCACAGTGCGGTGCCTCGTGCAGGCGTGTTAGTGACTCGTGCGCGTGACACACGACACGTGACACGTCGTGGTCGTGTCTAGGGGTAGAGGGGGACTAGGGCTAGGTGTCTAGGTGTCTGTACATACTTCAAGTCGTGTCGTGTCCCAGTTACTAGGTCGTGTCAGTGAGGTCTGTGCACTCGTGCACAGGCTGTGCTCGACCAGTGCGAGTGAGTTTTCTCACTCGACACGACACGACTCGACACGAGACTTTGGGGGTGTCTTGTCAGACATTACCCCTTTGTCTGTGTCAAGTGGCACGTGTCCAAGTGTCGTGTATAGTGCACACGAGGTGTCAGTAAGCAGGACAGTGCACTCGTGTCGTGCACGCGTGTCCAACAACAAAAACTGACACAAAACGACACAAAAACACCTAACACCCTTCACAAAATTTAATGTACATACTAAGATCTACCAATTCATGTAATTACATTTTCAAAAAATTGAAAATAATTTCCTAAGGGGTATTCTATTGAACACCTAACATACACTATGACACGTGCCCGATACGGACACCAAACGGACACAAAATCCACCCAAATTCGGGGTACAACTAGGGGACACCTAAACCTAGCCTAATATGCAAAGAAATTAAAATAATAATAAAATTTAAAGGGTTTTACCTATTAGTACAAATTGCAAGAAAAGGCGTCAAATGGGGGTGTTCCTCTTGATGGCCAAATGCTCCAAATGAGCCCAAAGCTGAGATTAACCTCCAGAATTATAAAATATACAGAAATTAGAACCTAATTCAAGAGACTAGGATGAAAAAGGAGATCAAATGAATAAATGGGAATTTTTGGAAGGGGGAAGAATACTTCTCTTTTCTCCAAGTGTTGGAATGATAAAAAAGAGGCAACCCTAATGAATAAGTGTTTATATAGGGTGGGGATCCCTATGTGGCTGTTCATAAGCTCAAAAATCAGGGCTAGGGTTTCCTAAATTGGCCCATGGGCTTAAGTTATGATTAATCAAGTCATGAAGTCATAAGCCATTTCATGAAACCATAAACCATGACTTAAATTCACTAAACCAAATCCTCTCATTCTAAAATTAGTTTCTAATGACTAAAAGTAGGTTAACCTAAGTTAGACTAGGGTCACCATGGCTAGGGTTAGCTTCTAGGCTAGTTCACTAGGTCTCAACAAGTCAAGTCAACCTAGAATTCACCTATTCAATAAATCATTAAATAATTCAAATAAGTCAAAATGACCAAAATACCCCTAGGCTAAAAATGATAATTAATTCATACTAATGACATGGTTAGGCTCTAGGTCATGCAGTCACTAGGGTTTCACTGACAGCACATCAAAATCACAAGTCATGGCTTAAGGCAGTTTTTAAATAGTTTAAAAATAATTAAAAATCACCAAAAATTATAATATGAAATAAATATCAATAATTAATAATTATAATTACAAAATTTCAAAATTACCCTCATCTGGAAATTGGGTGTTACAATCCTACCCACCTTAGAAAAATTTCGTCCTCGAAATTAAAATGATCGCATCCCCAATAGGTCAAACCCCAAGCAAATCAAAGTCGAAGCAACACAATCCTACTGGTCGTGATTTCACGGTCTCGAACAGGGTAGCTATGCTATCTAGGCAATCACAAGCAATATCCTGGCAGGTACTAATGGAATCACACAACAAGATGGAAAGAAGAACAGGAAGACAGACCTGCTAACCCGTCACGCGTAGCATCGGTCTACTCGACTGTCAGCACAGAAGCCCTGCCCCTCTGGGTGTATCCCTCTGTTGGTGCGGGGCACGATGCTGCACTACAGGTGGCCTAGCTCCCTCTATCTAATCCTTGACACTCAAGTAATACCTACCCTGATATTCCACTCAATTATACTAGGGCACCATCTATATGGTATCTATCCTGCAATCTGATAATCATACCCGTCTATCCAGAACCATGTTACCAGAATCCTCGTCACACCAGTAAGTATGGCTGCAATAATCCATAGAGTCCACAACTAATGTACATACCTCTAGAATCATGGTATTTAAAATTTTTGTATTGCCGCTAGCTTGGCTGCGAAAACCTTAAATTCCCACACCCGAGAAATATATTCAAAATCAGACTCTAACTCATCGCCCAACCAACAGATATGGCTGTAGAAGACCCTAGATTCCATGACTGAGGCAACCTAGCCCATAATGTTATCTTGGTAGAAAATGAAGTCAATAATGAATACCAAGAATCAAATTCAACGATGAACAAGAAAGATAGACAGATACTGTCAGAATCAAATTTTGAGATAGTTTATAATGAGATTCTCAAGGGTCATCCCAGAAATCTTCTCAAGTAGTCCTAACTGTGATTGAGTGCCTCTCCGGTAAAGCCTATTTCTCAATCCTATCGCAGGCTCGTAGCAGTACAACTAAGTCGCCGTACTACCACGATATCGCACTAATGCGACTCTCGACCTGCATGGGCCACCACTAAAAACGTGTCACGACCCGCACCCACTGTAAGGGTACGAGTACGTAACAGCGCCCAGCCTACGCTGCAGTGTCGACAGTAGAATACTGTTCTAAGTCTCTAACTAACCATCAACTCATGCAGTATATAGTGTACTCATCATGATCAACTCCGAACGGAGGACAAGTATAAGATATGGTGTAACTCAATCACAGTCTAAGCACGATAAGATAACACCGAATATAACTAAAAAATTGAAGACAACAAAACTACTAATAAAAATAACAACCAACTCAAACAAACTCAAATACATCTCAAGTCTCAAATCTCTATATACAACCCAGATCTAAACAGGAAAACTAAAACAAGACAGACTAACTAAACTCCCGATCACTCTTGAGTGTCGGGGCCATAGGTAGCTAAGCCATCTCCTGGTCTGTAACATGTAGGGCATGTGTCCTCAGGGCAATCATCTGTAAAATTTTCTACAGGTCCAGTCAGGACAGGAACGAGCAAATCTCATCTAGAAAACACAAGTAAATGACAGAGAACTATACAGCAGTTATAGACAGTTATATTGATGAAAATGGCAGTTTATATTCAGGTGATGGTAAGAAAGAGAGATAAAGTACAAGGAAAGTAATACTAAACAAGAGAAGAATCATAGCAATGAAGACTGTAAAAATAGAACTAGCTGAACCAGGGTAATATGATATAAAGTCCAGACAGAAAATGTAAACCAGTGTAAAACCTATGTAAATCCAGTACGGGATGAATCTACTACAAGATGAATCCAGTAAGGGACGATTCCAGTTATAGTGATCAACGATTCCAGGGTGAGTCCAGCCTATACTCTAGCAGTGTGTTTTAAAATACCGAGTTCGACATGTAAACGGCTGTAGGTAATACGGCACATCACACACCTGGCCGGGTGTGAGATGGCTATCATTCCAGTAGATTCCAGTTAGAAGATTCCAGATTGGGGTATGTCTACATGTCTTACTCTAGTATTTCCCCTCCCAGCAAGTGAATCCAGAATTCTGACACAATAATTTAAGATGAGTCCAACCAAAATATAATGATACCAGTAAATGATTCTAGTAAATGATTCCAGTTAAATGATTCCAGTAGGTGATTCCAGTAATAGAGATGATACCAGTAATAGAGGCCAGAAAATAAATGTGTGTCGTATACATGAATCCAAAAATATCCACACGTGTTGTAACAGAGAATCGCATACAACTAACTAGAACTGAAGTACAGTAATGGACAAGTAAATGAGAGAACTATCAGAGAATGTACTCGCCTGCTACTCTGAAAAGAGTAGTATAATATCAGATGTCTGCACCAGAGTCACAATGTCCTAAACAGAAAAATATAGGTTATAGTATGCTTAAATAAGACAATAAAATTTATGATACAAATCTACATGATTTCTAGGCCAATCTAGGACAAAGTAAACTCTAAGTCAAACCTGGTCAACTGTCTAGGTCAAACTAGGTCAACAATATGGCTATCTTGGTCAACTGATCAAACTTAGACTAGCAAGGGTCAATTGGTCAACTTCGGTCAAGTTCTAGTCAAAACTAGGCTACGATTGACTTTTTGTTGACTTTTGATCAAAATAGTCAACTGTGGTCAACCGAGGTCAAAACTAGTCTAAGTCCACTATTCTTAACCATTACCAACCATAAAATCCTAACCATAACTATATCTTAAGGTATTTAGCTCATATGTTGAGAAATAGACATTATCTTAACTTACCCCGTTTACCCTTTCCAAGGTAAATCCTTACCTTAGCCTCTAACTTACCCTACCCTTACCTTAACTCACCTCATGGGACTCTAGTACCTTGCTAGTGTACTCTAACCACTTACCCTCGTATCTCGATACTGAAACTTGGTATCTTGATACCTCCCCTAGGTATTAAGGTAACTATCTATTTACCTTGAAGGTAAGGTAAATACACCATTTCCTTATCATGATAACTTGGTATCATGAGATACCAAGAACCAAACTTCTAACTAAACCTATCTATACAATATCTAACTAACATATCAATACTCAAACTCTAACTAGTGCCTTACCCTCAACATATCCAAATACCTTACTAACATGGACTCAAACATGCACACTATCATGTCACTAACATAGACTAACATGATTCTAATATATCACTCAACTCTAACTCTAATAAGCTAGATATCAAAACTCTAACCTAGACTAACATCTACATATTCATATCCTAACATTCCCTCTTGAACCTCACTCTAAGGCACCCCCCCCACACACACACATATAATCATATATATATGGGTATATATAGTGGATAATGGGGTCAAGTGTGGGCCAACATGGGGCTGCACAGCAGCCCCCAAGCTGCTGCCTGCTGTGGTCTCTTCTTCTCCTACTCTCTTCTACTCATCATCCATTCAACTCATCCACTCTACCTCATTCATTCACTCACTCTCACAACACAAAACCTTCTCTCTCTCTAAACACATCCACACACACACACATGGCTAATCCCTCATTCTAAAACCCAAACCCCATTCTCACTTAGGTTTCAGTCTACTCAACTAACACACTCCTACACTAACCTAGCCATATACATCAATGTAAATACCCTTCTCCACCATCTCAGAACCTGAGAATGGAGTCCAACATCTTAGCAACAAACTCCCATATCCTATATTCTCAGGACCCAAAACCCGACTCCTGATACTCAGGAATCATCTAAATCCTAAATCAATTGTCAATCAAATATAACTTAGATATGTATATATATATTCTGAAATCTCAGAAATCCTGAGATAAAACCTAAGCTCACATCCTAACTATAATTCTCAGGTTAATATAGTTCAAACTCAGATATCATTACATGTTTCATTCATATCTACAACATATGCATACCTACATTACTGCTACTGGTTCTAATATTGCACAGTGGTAAAATAATGTGTAATGAAATGGGCAAGTGCTTGTGTGTGTCACATGGTGTCAAGGCAAAGATGTGAACATGTCAGTCTAGGGAAGTGTCAAATAGCAAGTGGTGTGTCGACCAGAAGGCCCAATCGAACTGTCAACAAAACTGAGAATCGAATAACTGTTCTCATGAATATTCATTCGAAAACCCGAATAACATCACAAAACTCTCGAAATTAAGTAGGAACATGTGTACAGTGATTTGGGACATACGTGACGTGTCCACGTGTCCATACGTGTCTAATTTACAGGATACGAAGTGTACAAAAACACAATTTCGAACAGCCTCAGAAAACAGGAAATCTATTCCTCGTGCAGCCATGTCAAGCCTTCGTAGGCTCGACACAGTGCTCGAGGCACCACGTGCTCTTGCACTCGTGTCGAAGGAACATAGGACTAGGGACTGAACACCCTGCCCCGTGTCCAAATGTCATCAACGTGTCGATACGAGGCCGTATCAGTGGCTCAAAATCGCATGTGTGCGTGTCAGGGAATTTCAATATGAGCTCGAAAACTTTCTCGACTCGCAACCAAGTGTCACGAAACTTGGTGAGAGTCTTATCAGACATGGCCCCCACCACCTCGTCAAATTTGACATGTCCACGTGATGTATTGTGTCCTGTGTCAAGCCCGAAATACAGGGGATGTGCACAGGCACAGTGCGGTGCCTCGTGCAGGCGTGTCAGTGACTCGTGCGCGTGACACACGACACGTGACACATCGTGGTCGTGTCTAAGGGTAGAGGGGGACTAGGGCTAGGTGTCTAGGTGTCTGCACATACTTCAAGTCGTGTCGTGTCCGAGTTACTAGGTCGTGTCAGTGAGGTCTGTGCACTCGTAAACAGGCTGTGCTCGACCAGTGCGAGTGAGTTTTCTCACTCGACACGACACGACTCGACATGAGACTTTGGAGGTGTCTTATCAGACATTGCCCCTAGGTCTGTGTCAAGTGGCACGTGTCCAAGTGTCGTGTACAGTGCACACGAGGTGTCAGTGAGCAGGACAGTGCACTCGTGTCGTGCACGCGTGTCCAACAGCAAAAACTGACACAAAACGACACAAAAACACGTAACACCCTTCACAAAATTTAATGTACATACTAAGATCTACCAATTCATGTAATTACATTTTCAAAAATTGAAAATAATTTCCTAAGGGGCATTCTATCGAACACCTAACATACACTATGACACGTGCCCGATACGGATACCAAACAGACACAAAATCCACCCAAATTTGGGGTACAGCTAGGGGACACCTAAACCTAGCCTAATATGCAAAGAAATCAAAATAATAATGAAATTTAAAGGGTTTTACCTATTAGTGCAAATTGTAAGAAAAGGCTTCAAATGGGGGTATTCCTCTTGATGGCCAAATGCTCCAAATGAGCCCAAAGCTGAGATTAACCTCCAGAATTATAAAATATACAGAAATTAGAACCTAATGCAAGAGACTAGGATGAAAAAGGAGATCAAATGAATAAATGGAAATTTTTGGAAGGGGGAAGAATACCTCTCTTTTCTCCAAGTGTTGGAATGATAAAAAAGAGGCAACCCTAATGAATAAGTATTTATATAGGGTGGGGATCCCTATGTGGCTGGTCATAAGCTCAAAAATCAGGGTTAGGGTTTCCTAAATTGGCCCATGGGCTTAAGTTATGATTAATCAAGTCATGAAGTCATAAGCCATTTCATGAAACCATAAACCATGACTTAAATTCACTAAACCAAATCCTCTCATTCTAAAATTAGTTTCTAATGACTAAAAGTAGGTTAACCTAAGTTAGACTAGGGTCACCATGGCTAGGGTTAGCTTCTAGGCTAGTTCACTAGGTCTCAACAAGTCAAGTCAACCTAGAATTCATCTATTCAATAAATCATTAAATAATTCAAATAAATCAAAATGACCAAAATGGCCCTAGGCTAAAAATGATAATTAAATCATACTAATGACATGGTTAGGCTCTAGGTCATGCAGTCACTAGGGTTTCACTGACAGCACATCAAAATCATAAGTTATGGCTTAAGGCAGTTTTTAAATAGTTTAAAAATAATTAAAAATCACCAAAAATTATAATGTGAAATAAATATCAATAATTAATAATTATAATTACAAAATTTCAAAATTACCCTCATCTGGAAAACTGGGTGTTACAACGGCAGTCCAGTGCTCTTGTCCTGGGTTAGACTGATATCTGCTGACCATGCCTATGGCAAACAATGTCTGGTCTCATACATAGTATTACATACATTAAGCTTCTTACTGTTGAAGCATAAGGAACTGCCTTCATGTTCTCTATCTCTTTAGGTGTCTTCGGACACTGCTCCTTTGATAGAGCAATTCCATGTCTAAAAGGTAAGAAACCTTTCTTAGAATTTTGCATACTAAAACGAGTTAGTACAGTATCGATATAGGAAGCTTGGGATAAGCCCAACATCCTTTTCTTGCGATCTCGTAGAACTTTGATCCCAAGGATGTGACCTACTTCTCCCAAGTCCTTCATATCAAATTGTTTTGATAACCAACCCCTTACATCAGATAACACCTTCACATTGTTTCCATTGAACAAGATGTCATCCACATAAAGTACTAGGAACACCACCACGTTTCTGTCACACTTTCTGTATACACATGATTCATCCTGACATTGATCAAATCTGTAGGATTTTATCACCTGATCAAAATATATGTTCCAAGATCTGGAAGCTTGCTTAAGTCTATAAATGGACTTCTTGAGCTTACAAATAAGATGCTCTTGGCCCTTTTCAATGAACCCGTCTGGTTGCTTCATATAGATGTATTCCTCAAGACGTCCATTAAGGAAAGCTGTCTTGACATCCATTTACCAAATCTCATAATCGAGATGAGCTGCAATAGATAAAAGAATCCGGATAGACTTAAGCATGACTACTGGAGAAAATGTCATAATCGATACCCTCTCTTTGAGTAAAACCTTTTGCTACAAGCTGAACTTTAAAGGTTTCAACCTTACCGTCTGATCCTCTTTTTCTTTTATAGACCCACTTGCATCCAATGGCTTTTACAGCAATGGGTGGTTCTACAAGCTCCCAGACCTGATTAGAATCGATAGATTATATTTCAGATATCATTTCTTTTTGCCAAGACTCTGCATCTTTATCTTGGAGTGCTTTATTGTAGGTACAAGGATCATAATCTTGTTCCTCAGGGACGAAGTCTGACGACTCTTCTAAGAACATATATCTATCAAGTTGTATCACAACCCTCCCACTACGACGAGGCACTATCGGTTGTGGTATAACATTTGTGACACATTGTGCAGTTATTTGTGGTTCATCCTCTTGTACTGTTGGTCTTGAAGTACTTGGTGTCTCACCTCTCAGTTCTTCTAGAATAACTCTACTTGTGGGTTTATGGTTCATCACATAGTCTTCCTCTATGAATCGGACATTGGTGCTAACAATGACCTTCTGATCCTTAGGACTATAAAATAAACCTCCTTTTGTTCCTCTTGGATAGCCTACAAACAAGCGTACTTCTGTACGAGATTCCAACTTATCTGTTTTTCCATTCAGCACATGTGCTGGACTACCCCAAATGCGAACATGTTTCAGACTAGGCTTACGCCCAATCTACAGCTCTGTAGGAGTAAGAGGTACTGACTTAGAAGGAACCAAGTTCAAAATATAAGCTACAGTCTCTAAGGCATATCCCCAAAACGAATCTGGTAAATTCGAATAACTCATCACTGATCTAACCATCTCCATAAGAGTTCTATTCCTTCTTTCGGCTACACCATTCTGCTGGGGCGTTCCAGGTGCAGTAAATTGGGATGCAATCCCAGTCTTTGATAAATAATCCTTTAACTCTCCAAAGATGTACTCTCCACCACGATCTGATCGTAATGACTTGATACATTTCCCATAACGTTTCTCCGTTTCAGCCTTGTACTCTTTGAATTTCTCAAAGCACTCAGACTTACGGTGCATCAAATAAATGTATCCATACCTTAAATAATCGTCAATAAATGTGACAAAATATTCAAAGCCACCTCTAGCTTGGATAGTCATGGGTCCACACAAATCAGAATGAACCAATTCCAATACATCTTTGGTCCTATACCCCTTTGCCGTAAAAGGCCTTTTGGTCATTTTACCTTCCAAGCAGGATTCACAGACTGGTAGTGCCTTCACTTCCAATAAACTCAAAGGTCCATCTTTAACCAGTCTTTGTATCCTTCTTAGGTTAATATGCCCCAATCGTAAGTGCCAAAGATATGTTTGGTTCATACAAGAAGGTTCTTTTATCTTATTTAAGTTAGATGACATATTATTTATTTCCATAAGTTGCATTGTGGGCGAAATAGGATTAATGACATACAAATTACCAACCAATGCACCAGAACAGATAAAATGTTTATTCTTTCTAATAACAATATTGTCATTAAAATAAACTGAATATCCATCCTTAACTAACATAGAAACAGAAACTAAATTCCTTCTAAGTGAAGGTGCATAAAGACAACCTCTCATTGTCAAAGTCTTATTTCTACCAAAAGATAAAGTAACATCTTCTAATGCAACGATCGCTACTTTTGTAGCATCACCCATGAATAAGTATATCTCTCCATCACTGAGCCGTCTGATTTCCTGGAACCCCTGCAATGTATTGCAGACATGATTAGTGGCTCCTGTATCTACACACTAGGTGCCAGTAGATAACACCGCTAAACATGTTTCAACTACTAGTAAATGAGATATACCTTCTTTGTTTCCTTGTTTGAAAAGTGGACAATCAGTCTTCCAATGTCCTGACCCTTTGCACTTGAAACATTTGCCTTTCGGCTTTTTCACCGTGCCTTGAGGTCCCAAGCCCTTCTTTGCTGAGTTTGCCTGTTTTTGAATGTTATTCTTCTTCTTACCTCCTTTTGGATTAGAAGTAGAAGCCTTTTCAGAAACAAAAACATGACCACTCTGCCTAAAGAGAGATTCAGCATCCTATAGCTCTTTTGCAAGTTCTGCCAAACTATACAACCTTTTGTTCACATTGTAATTAAGGTAAAAATTGTCAAAAATTTTAGACAGAGTCCCGAGAATGATATCAACCTGGGATTCCCTGTCGATTTCAGCTCCAAGGATCTCCATCTCATTCAGATGACCCATCGTCTTGAGAATATGATCCCTTACTGGTGTACCCTTAGCCATTTTTGTATTCATCAAACATTTCATAGCAAACTGCCTAACTACTCTACTCTGATGTCTGAAGAGTTCCTTGAGGTTATACATCATGTCATAAGCTGTGGCCATGGCCTGATGCTGATGTTGTAGTACATTTGACATAGATGCCAGAATGTAACACCGTGCTATCTCATCTACCTTTTTTACTTCTTATAAGCCTCTTTGACCTCTTCATCAGAGTTAGCTTCAGTCTTAGGTGGACATTCCTCAATAAGTACATATTTGTACTCCTCAGCAGTCAGAACAATGTCCAAATTACGTTTCCAGTCAATATAATTAGGTCCAGTAAGTTTGTTTTCTTTAAGAATCACCATAAGTGGACTGAAAGAACCCATTTTTGAAATCCTGAGAATCACATAAATAAAATTATGTAGGGAAAAAACTTTTTAAATTAATTAAATATTGATTCCCTCAAAATAATAATAAGAAATTCACCAACACCTTGAACACCATGAATTTAGCATGCCACGATAGTGTGGACGTATACAAATTCAACTTTGTTCAAGTAGGTTTTTCTTATTAATTTTACTATTATGTCAACATAACTTATGACAAATAAAATTAATATGTTGGTGTTGCTCTTGTCATACAAATAATAGCACTGACTCCGATGGGGAAGATACCATTATTTGTATCTAAGTGTATACCATTACTTAATACTAAGTCCATTATCTTGTAATGCGTTCCATCAGATGGAGAAGTGAACACATACTAGGTAACTTTCTACAATTATCCCTAAGGAAGTTTGTACTGGTGATCCATAATTATACTCATCTGATATGGAGGAAGGTACTAAAGCCAACGCACAAGTATAATTACATCACCTACAAACCAGTAATGGAGACCATAGAATTTATACTAAATAAATATCCTCTCCCACTTAGTTATTTAACAATAAGGGTTTTTCTACTAGTTGATATTATGTCCATGTTGTCCATTATTAATGTAGGCTTAGTTTTTCAAAAAAAAATATCCACACAATAATAAACATGCACAATTAGAAAAAAGCAAAATGACAACAAATAAGAGAAAAATATCCAACTATTATGGTCATCTTTCCTGCTCCGTCCTCAACTATCTGAATCCAAAGTCTGGCGCTGTGCAGATCTATTCAGGGTTCGACCTGCCCGGCCAGGTCGCGAGTTTCGGGGCAGCGCCCCGATTTTTTTATATAGGTTTTGGCTGTCGATTCCTTCATCGAAAATCATCTGTCTGTCTCTGGACTGCTTAAAATTAGTATCTCGTCCGACGTAAAAAACAGCCACCACCACCATTACGATTGATTAAAAATAATTAAAATAACATCAATCCTATGCCTCCCAAAATAGTTCACACATAATCTAGATTGAAAAATTCAAATAATAAGCACGATCAACCCTCGTGATTTTAATTACATCCACAGCAATAACAACATCCACAACATGTCCGTGGTTTAAACAACACAATCAAAAATATGTGTTGGACCATAATAATTGGATCTAAGATGCCTGCAAAACCGAGTTAGAACAGATCTACATCTACCGACTATTACACAGCGCAGGTTTTCTTGGACAACATGGACGAATCAATCAATACGCAGATCCAAAGTTGCTCTGATACCAATTGATGGAACTGGAGATTCCCGGGACCCTTACTTTGGTGTACATATTGATCGATAGGAAGTTAAACAGATTTAATACGTGTTCTAATCCTTCATAGGCGGAAACTAGGGTTCATAAATTATACCTGCGGCAGAAAAAAGACAAGTAATTCCTGGCAATCTGGAGCGGACGACCCCAAGATCTTCTGCACGTATTCCTTTCTCGAGTTGGACGTCATGTGGGCGACGATCTCCCAACCTTTTCTTCTCCTTGGCAGCCCTCTTTTTCTCTACTTACGTGAATCACGAATTTAGAGAAAGGTTTAGATTTCTGATCAGTAATATGGCGGCCAGAGAATAGAGGATATATATAGGCTACGGTAGGGACCATGAGAAGAAATTAGGGTTAGGCCTCCTAACAGATCTGGATATCCCGTGCTCAGCCCGAACACACAATCCAAGCCCATTAATAATAGCTCGGTCCACTAATGAGCTATTGTTGTACTACCTCCCTAATCCTAAATTATGTTTGTGGCTTCTTTTATTATATGCTCTTTTGGCTCCCCATGTTAAGATATCGTATGTCCGTCAATCAAATTAAGTTACTGACAACTATATTGATTCAACATCTTTTATCCTTAAGTAGTACCGCTCAACTTTATTTGTCATGTCGGATATACTCCACCTGCAGGGTTTATATGACAATCCTTATGAGCTCCTTAAGGGGACATCATCAACCAGATGTATCGAGACATGGATTCCATTTATAATCAACAGCCCATCATACATACAATATTATTACCCAATTCATAGAGGTTGTTGATCCATAACGAATCACACTCTTTCATGAGTCAAAGTAATGCACATTGTATATATATGTCTGTTATTATATCCGGATTAAGAGCACAAGCATCCATAATAACAGAGGTGTTTGTTCTCTTATGTAGTCAGTACAAAGAGAACCACCTCATGTGGTCCTGTTCAATACACACAAAGTGTACTAGTGTAAACCTATAGTCAAGATAGACTAATACTAGATTACACTACAACCTTTCCAATAGATTGTCCAAGTCCATCTAGGTTGTGAACTATTTATATACTCCATAGGGAACTGATAATATGATCTTCTGTGTGACACCACACACCATATTTTCTGCAATATAGAATATCAGACATTTGCATTAACACTTGCACCAAATACAATATGCAAACATTTGCCCATATGATTCTCATTCAAAATCTAAGGAAATAAGGTTACTACAAATGTGATGCTTTTAGTATATAACCCTAACAAATACTGGTGCACGGATGTACGCCATGAATTGCCATATCCTTCCTTGCTTTACGCTTATGGTTTATCATGTCGCGTAAATCAGCGGAAGCGAGTTCTGTCTTAAAACCTATGTCCCTTGCATCGTCGAGCTTTGCATATGGGTTTGCAAAGGGAGTTGGCGCATCCAGACTTAGTTCACGTGCAGGGGCAACTCCCACACCTAAGTTATATGATGACCTTAAAGACAGCCCCGTGCTATATGCGTTAGGGCCTACCTTTTTGATGTGGGCGCATAGACCCTGGAGTCTGCCTTTGGGCGCATGTTTTTCAGAAGTCCTGGTAGCATGTCTGAGCTTCCTGGATATGGGCGCATAGTATGGGTCAGCATAGCTTGGGCGCGTAGCCTTGGGCGCATGACCCTGGGCGCATAGTCTGTCGAAGACAGAAGTCTTCTGGCCAGAGTTATGCGCCCACATACCCTATTGGGTGCATAGCTTTGGGCACATGCTTGGTGAAGCAGTACTATTTTCTTCCAGCTTTGCCTCCTTCGTTTGTGAGCCTCGCTGAGTTTGTCCAGAGTGTCAAACACTTTGATTCTTTGCATCGTAGTATTTTCCTTTGCCAAGTCTCAAGAATTGAACAATCTGTTGTTGATTGCACAAGAGAGAAGTCGCTGAGCTAGTAGAGCCCAAAATGGTATGCACCTTTTTCATTTGTGGAGCTTTTGTAGCAGAGCTATGCGCCCACAGAGGACCTCCATGCGCCCACGTGGAAGGCCTATGCGCCCATATGACAGTCCTTCGGTTGCATATCTTCTATGATACTGGCAGAATATGTACCACGAGCCTTCGGAAGACATGTCTTGCGAGACTTGTTTGGCTTCACTAATTTTGAGGGATTAGAGCCGTCCCTCGAGAGCATCTCTTCGAATGCCTGCTGATCAAACTTCATGATCAACATCTTCTGAGTGCTTCCCACTTTTTCGGTATCGGATTGCATCACCACCTTCTCGTCAGAGAAAAAGGTAGTCCCCAGCAGAGTCGCCATTTTTGTGGACACACACAAAAAAAAGAAAAAATGCTATCTTTTCTTATTGGCGCAAGGCACCATAAATCGAGTACGCCTGAGAGATCCTACGCTGAGGATCCCCGAGTACAAAAAAATTCTGGGGAATGAGATGATGGAGATCGAGCGGCAGTTGCTCCTTTACTCCGTTGATACTCCGATTTATAAAAGTGGAAAAAAACCTAAGAAAATTGCTAACTCTCGGCTCACTGGCAAGAAGTGCAGCAATTTGGCTCTTGCAATGCTCTCCATTTTTATCTTATGAAGAGGTATGAGACCCCTTTTTATAGTCGTTTTCGTGCTGGAATGATGTTACGCGCCCACAGGTGGAAAATACACTGATTTTACTGTGGGCGCATGACACCCCTTTGGGTGCATAGGGAGTAGGCACAAGGACATTGGATGATCGTGGGTAGATCGTGGGGTTGGTGTAGAGACTGACGTGGTGGCTTGCTTCGGTGCTCGGTTGCTCATGGAGACTGACGTGGCTGCATGCTTCGGTGCACGATTGGTCGTGGAGTTTGACTAAGTCGTATGCTGTCCTGACTTGGGCATATAGCCTGAAACAGGGCTATGCGCCCCCTTCTATAGGAGTCTAGTGTGGGCACTTAGGCGCATAGCTTGCTCTGGTGACTTGGGCGTATAGCTTGCTCTGGTGACTTGGACGCATGTGGAGTGTCCTGGCTTGGGCACATATGTCTTCCGGGCTTGGACGCATGGTTGTCAAGAATGTTACAATTTTTATGCTTCTGCACCCATGGAACCCGAAAACTTTAAAATGCCATAACTTGCTCAAAATATGTCCGAATTGGGACTTCTAAGGGTCTAAACTGCATAGAACGAGAAAAACTAATAAAAACAAGAAAAGATTAAAACTTAGATCTACAAAAATCTATCCATCAAAACCGAAAATGCCAAGTTCTATAGAGGCTTAATATCAAGTGGAGAAGAAAATGGAAAAATAAAATGGGAGATCCATCATGAAGCAAGTTGCACTTGCCTAGGGTTCCTTTGGTGGGTGGGAGTAGTAATGGAGAAGAAGAAGAAGTAAATGAAGAAGAGTTATGGAGGAGAGAGAGAGGATAGTTGACTTATATATCAAATCTTCTCATGATGAACCAAACCCAAATAAACCAAGCCAAGCCAAAACAAGCCGAACCAAAATAAATCCAGGACAACTAAACCAAGATTAGGCTAAACACGACAAGCCTAACTATGGGTCACCTGACAATTATCAGAAATCCGTATACGTATCTTGAAAAATATGTATAATAGGAAACGAGAGTGACAACATGTAAATACTGCATGTGTTCGACAAGATATACTTGCCTGGTGGTAGCACGAAGAACCAACAATATACTATCAACTAGTAAGCCATAAAGTCCAAATCTCACAACTGTCTCTGAAAGCTGAAACGGACATTGCCAACATTCTCAGAATAGTCAAATTAGCTATGTTTGCCTGTCCATAAGTCCAATTCTGGACATAGGGGCAAAATGGTAATTTTAGGCTAAAACGATGTCTGCCATTGGACCCGCTTTGCACCGAAAAGCGTGCCAGAGTCAATGGTCTCTAAAGTCGTCAAACTACATGTCTACAGATTCTTTTTGATGATAAAAATCCAATAGTATGTCCAAAGTTGGATTTCGGCGGGCTATGCACGAAATCGCCTGTTGAGTCGGATCGTGGGGCCCACAAAACGGTGATCCGATCGACTATCTCAGAATCGGACCAAACTTGGCATATATAACCAAAAAAATGATACGATCCTGTTGGCGCAAGTTTTGTCTCGATCTGATGAATGTACACAAAGTAATTAAGAAATTTGCAAAGTGGCCGATACGGTGAATTTTGACGGATACATATCAAATTTGTCGCGCACACGCAACCAATTTCAATTCCGTCAAAGGCCACATATCTGCGAAGTCGATACGCACCTTTTGAAGCTTTCAGTTTGCGATCACGTCGCCCGATTTGGCAGGACGCACGTCATATCGGAGGTTTTTCTAAAAATCTATTTGTTTAAAACTCGATTTTTCCCAATTTTTAGGGTCTGATTATTCTCTATAGAATTAATGAAATTCGAAACTATAAATGGGTTCTGAACCCTTATATATTGTCTTCAAGATTACTCAATTAAAATTTGGGTTTTCTAACTGGATCGGTCAATTTTGGCCTTCCAAAATGGGTGTTTGACCGGCCTGTTTACTGTCTACGAAACAAGTTTTTGTCGATGTTTGCATCGATTTCTCGCATGTTTTTAATCTATTTTAAGTAATACTAATTGATGGGGTAAAAAGACGTACATGTGGGGATCATACCAAAAGAAACGGTTTGTTAAACGATCGAGAGATCGTTGAGAACGATCGATGTGAAGTCGGCCCTCCCGCAGACCATTGTTGCTGTCGCCCTGCTGCTCGTCCTGTCCGTGCGCGTGCGAGGACGTCCGTCGTCGGCTGGCTGTGGCTCGTGGCGGCACACGGAGGCCAGGAAGGTGTCGCCCAGTCCCGAGCATGCGTCTAGGGGTGGTGGCACGGCTTAGGGTTTTCGTTGTAGCCTCCTTCTCGCATTAAATTTTAGCCGACTACTGTATATTAGCAGTTTAAATAAGGGGGCTGCTCGTGCTCGGCTAGGTTCGTCCTTCGGGTTTGTATTTGGGCTTTTTATTTCTTTTTCTTTCTTTATATATATATATACACACACACGCGCAAGCACACACACACACACACACACACACACACACACACACACACACATATATATATATATATATATATATATATATATAGGTAATATATATTCAGATGGAAAGAGAAAAGGGGCTTCAGCAGCTCCCCTCCTGATCACCGTTGTTCCGCCTCTGGTGGCCGGGTGGATCTGCTGGCCGGTCGGCCACCTCGGCCAGGCCGCGGGTCCGGGGCTCTTTTTCCCCTTTGGTAGCCATCCCCCACCCTTCTCTCCACCCTCCCGCCACCACGGCTGGCCGGGGTGCACCTGGCTGGGAGGCTTCCAACCGTGCGATCTTTCCCCTCCCTTTCTCCCCCTCCACCAATCTCCTCGGCGTCGACGTTCTAGGCGGCGCAATCGGGCGAGGCGCTGGGCGTCTCTCTCGCCGACTGTTCCCCCATAGCCCCTCCGCCCTCCCTCGGCCCTCTGCCAGGGCTGAGCCGCGAACCGCCTCGCGCCTCCCCTTTTCCGGCGCCCCTTCGCCTTCTATCGTGGCCGGCACCTCCCCTCGCCGCTCCTCCTCCCGTGGAGCCGACCCCCTCCCGCATTTCTCTCTATCATGTGGCCGTCGCCATCTCTCATCCCGGCCTCCGGCGGCCCTGAAGCTGCCCACGCCTCTGCCTTCCCAACCCCGCCGGGCTTCCCTCCGGCGTCCGAAGCCCCCCCTCGTGGGCGATGGTGGCCGCGTCGAGCTCGGCCCCATACTCGGCCCCGGTGCTGGGTCCCCCGGTGAGCCTCTCCCCCAACCCAGCGCCCCCTTCCGGCGTCGGTCGGTGCACCCCTGTCTGCGGCGTCGCCGCCCTCGACGCTCGCCCACCGATATGCGCTTCAGAGCTTCCCGCAGCCGCATCCTCGTGGGATCCCCCTATAGCTGGTGGTTGGCCATGGCCAGTCCCCGCTCCCTCCGGCCGGCGGTCCAGTCGACCTCCCTGAGGTCGAGCTGTTTCTCCTCCCCTCTCCCCCTTCTCCCTCCCCCCACCCCGCTCGCCGCCCTCCCGTCGGCCGCCTGCATCTCTTCCCCCCGCACCCGCCTGCCGCCGGGAGGGCCTCCCCAGCCGGAGCACTAGTCTCGCCGGAGCCCCCGGCTCCGATCTCTGCGAGGGGGGGCCCGAGGCTCCTCGAGCCGTGCGCCCCCCTCTCGGTCTGAGCGCCAGTGCGCCCCCTCTCCGGCAGAGTCTCCCCCTCCGGGCCGACGTCTGCTCGCCGGTGCTGGCCCCTCTCTCGGCCTCCCTACCGGCGCTTCCGCCTCCGGGAGCCACGCTGGGGTGGGCCCGAGACTCCCCGAGCCACGCGCCTCTCCCACCTCGGGCCACACGCCCGCTCCACGTACCCCTATTGGCCGGCACGCCGACTTCCCCTCTCCCATTGTCTCGGACAGTGCTCCCCCCGGCAGATTTCAAATTTTGAATTTTCATCGCTTTCAAAATTTAAATTCCAAAAAGAAAAAAGAAAAAAAAAAGAAAACTACTCTGGCAGTGTGCCCACACGCCCCCCATAGGGCCGAGCGCCCACACCCGCCCATCACTTTCGTTTTTGGATTCCTGATAATTTTCGAATGTCGGTTCCCGTAATTTTGAAATGTTTTCAAGACCCTCTATGATTTCAAATTTCAAAATTTTTTGAAATTTCAAAATTTACCTTTATGTATTTTCTACTTTGCCTTCCCGGGCTTTTTTGTGTGTTTTGGACCCTGGCACCTGTACTGCTCGTTAAGAGCCTCTTTTATTATTCAATAAAATGCTGTTTGGTTAATATATATATATATTTTTATATATATATATATTTATATATATATATATATATATATATATATATATATATATATATATATATATTTCAAAACCTCCCATTTTTGTTGATCAAGGCTCAAAAAGCCAAAGCCTGAAACGTATACAAGGCTAAAGAGACGCCTATACAAGTATACCACCAAAAGGGACCAAAAAGGGGGTGCACAACGACTGCCCCAGGGTCAGGGTTGCAGCGATGACCAGAATGCTGACGAATTGTGGGAGCACAGGGCGCTCCGCTTACGGCATTGGCGAAAGACTTCCCGTGTGAGCTGGTCGGCTGAGTATTGGTGACCTTCGTTTCTCGCCTTGTTGTGATTTTTTTAAATTGCCTACGTGGCGGCCGCTGCAACGATCTGGTGGTCATGGAAAGCAATACCCCATGAGGCCGCAAGATCGTGAAAGCGATTGCCCCCTGGCTCTATACTATAGTGCCGGTTAAGGGTCCTCCAGATACTGGTCGGCAGGATCCCTTGACAGAAGATGTGGTCGATAGTCTCCATCTGACGGTCGGAGCAGCAATTGCAGGCAGAGGCTAAGCTAATCCCAATGGTGTTGAGGATATCATCGGTTGGTAGTTTCTTTCTAATGACTCTCCACACGAGGAAGGACCACTTCTTGGGGATACAGGTGTGCCAATAGTGCGCAGTGACATAATGTGGTCGCCCCACTCCTTGGCTAGCGATTCTCGCCGACCTCACCGAAAATGTCCCCGAGGCCTCGAGCGTCCACTTTAGTGCATCGGCATCGCTGCCGATTCTTAATCCGCTCGTTCGAATGCACTCCACCGTTTCGATGCTGGCCCATTCGCGAATCTTGTCCTAATTCCAGTCTTTAGTAATGGGGTTCCACAAGTCTCTGATCCTACTATTTATCAGGGTCTCTATGAGCTTCGGGATCAAGCTATCCCCAGTCCATCGCTCTAGGAATGGGTCTGTCTCGCCGTCACCCAATTGTAGTCTCATCGTGGGTTCAGCAAGGTCTCGCCCACTAAGGATACGATGCCAAGCTGCAGAGGATCTGCTGTTGGATATGGTCGCCGAAGGATGGATGTGTTTGAAGTATCTGGTTTTCATAAACCCGGTCCATAAATTCTTGCTCGTGCGGAGTTTCTACCACAATTTCATCGAAAATGCTTGAACAATATGAGTGAGTTTGTTGAATCCCAGACCCCCTTCCTCTGTAGGATAAGCCATGGAGTCCCAGCTAGCCCAGTGATGCTTGTCCTGTCCGTTGCAATATCCCCAGAAGAAATAACAGAAGATCTGCTCGATCGAAGGAAGCACCTTCAAAGACGAAGAGCATGTGGCCAGGGTGTGAATGGTGATGGAGTTGAGCACGTGCTTGATAAGAATCATCTTGCTACCTGGTGATAAAGTGGCATTATGCCACCCGCTAAGTTTATTCCTGATTCTAGTGATCAATTTCTCAAAGATGCCAACGTTGGATTTACCATACACCAGAGGGCACCCGAGATAGTTGAATGGAGGATGATCAACCGTAAAGGAAGTTAAGTTGGAGAGCCTGATTGTGTGCTCTCTTTTGGTGTTGTGGTGGGCATAGATCACGCTCTTAGAAGGGTTGATCTTCTGGCCGGAGCATGTAGAGTACCTCTGCAGGGTGTTGTGGACGACCGCCACTGCCCCTTCGTCTCCAGAAGAGAAAATGAGTAAATCGTCGACAAAGGCCAGATGGGTAATGAAAGGACATCCGCTGGATGTATGATAATGCTGGAAGTTCGGAGTGTTGGTCATATTATTAAGGTTCCTGCTGAGGGCATCAGCTGCGATGATGCAGATAGTGGATGATAGAGGGTCGCCTTGTCTAACCCCTCGAGTGGATTTGAAAAATCCCTCGGCTTGGCCGTTAATGATCGTTGAGAACCACGAGTTGCTGATCGATCTCCACACGATGTTGGTCCAATTTTCGGAGAAACCAAAAGCCCCGAAGACCCAGATCATAAATTGCCAGTCCAGTCTGTCATAAGCTTTCTCCATGTTAATTTTGACAGCGATGTTGCCCCCTCTTACAGGGAACTTTATGCAGGTTATTAACTCTTGGGCCAACATAATATCATCCTGGATGTTCCGCCCTCTGACAAACCCGCTTTGCTCCTCGGAGATTATCTTGGGGAGGATCCCTGCCATTCTGGTAGCTATGATTTTAGAGATGATCTTGTTGGTGAAAGTGCATAGACTGATGGGACGGAAGTACTGAAATGACTTCGAGTTTTCTTTTTTCGGGATAAGGATGAGCTTGGCGCTGGAAATGGCTTTGGGGTATGTGGCTCCTTCAAAGAATGCAATAGCTGCCTCGGTGATACCCTGCTTGATAATGTCCCAGCACATACGAAAGAAGACCCCCGAAAAGTCATCCGGCCCGGGTGGACTGTGCTCATTCAGAGCACACACCGCATCTTTTACCTCCTGGGCAGTGGAGGGGCATTCCAACTGGGCGTTGTCGGTGTCATTAATGAGAAGGGGGATTTGATCCAGAAAGGCGTTGTCTTTGTGAACCGTCTCTTTGGAGAATAATTTGGAATAGAAATTCGTAGCGGCCCTCCGGATGCTCTTTTGGTCAGTGATGATGTTCCCGTTGTCGTCAATAGTATGGTGAATCGCTAACTTCTGTCTGCGGCCGTTGACACAGGCGTGGAAATTTTGAGTTTTTATCCTCGTCGTTGTCCCATTTCAATCTCACTTTCTGCTTCCAGAAGTCAGTTTCCACTTTGAGTCTGAATTTAAGTATGGCCTTGGTGAAATTCAGGGCGGTCTGCGAACCTGGCTTCGACACGGGTGACGTCGTCCTCGGCGGTCCGAACTGCTTGAAAAATGTCCTCGTAAGCTAGTTTGCTCCAATTTGATAGGGCTTTCCTCGTTGCCTTGAGCTTGTTGCTCACCCGGGATAGGGGATTGGAAGAATCGTCGCTATTTCATGCTTCCGCGACGATGCCCAAAAATTGGGGGTGTTTGGTCCAGAAGTCAAAAGTTCTTTTTGGATGGATTAGAATTGTTTTTAATGACCACCAGCAGAGGGGCGTGGTCGAATTCAGAGGAGTTGAGATGAGTCAGGTTGGTGGATATCCCCATGCCGTGCCATAGGTCGTTCGTTAGGGCTCTGTCTAGACGGGAATATTGACGACGGTGCCTTCTTGCATGTTGCACCAGGTGAAGGCATTGTCGGAGAACTGGAGAGATGCTAGGTGAGCATTGAAGATGAAGTTGTTGAAGTCTTGCATGGCCGTGATAGAAGGGGGGCGACCCCCGGTTTTCTCTTCTCTGCAGGTGAGCGCATTAAAGTCCCCAATGCAAAGCCAAGGATAGTTGATGTGGTTTAGGTGGATGTCAAGGAGATCGTTCTAGAGTTGTTTCCACTCTGTAATATCGCAGCTACTGTGGACTGCAGAAATGATGACGTGCTCTGGGAGCATGGGATGTTCTATCCAGCAGGAGAGGGCCTGCCTGGTATCCTGGATGCTCCCAATGCTGATATCTTCAGTACAGAGGATCCAAATATCGTGTCTGCTGGCGATGGCAGTGGGAAGGCCCAGCTGAAGTTGGATGAATTTTAACCTTTTGGGGGGTATTTTGGGTTCGAAAATAATAAGGATATCAATCTTGTGGATTTTCCTAAGGCCGATAATTCTCCTTAATGTAGGTTTGTTCCCCAGTCCGCGGATATTCCAGGATAGGATGTTAAGCATTAAAGAAATTATGGGGGTTTTTTTTTGCTCCGCTTGGCGGCAGATCTGCTTTGGATGGATGTGGTTTCAGTGGGTGCTATCTTGACATTGACCTCGCTCGAGGTTGATGCTTCTGCCTTTGTCGAGGCGGGAGCGACCCGAGTTGTTTCCACGTATTGGTCCGGGGAAGGGCCCATCGATTCCCCAGCGGAGTCCAGGATAGGATCCTCTGGGGGGATAACTAAGGAGTCGCTGGCGCACCCAATGAGAAGTATTGTTTGCTGGAGAGGGAATCCTGAGGCCTGAACCTGCTGTTCTCTCCGAACTAGGTCAGGACCTAGAATAGCCAGGGCTTCTTCAACCGGGTCTTCACTGGTATGGTGTGGAATTGCTTCGATTATGGTGGTGGTCGCTTCAACGTCCTCTGGGTGGGGGATCTCGGATATGGCTTGGTCGACCTGGGGATGCGCTGATTCCTTTGGGGGTTCCTTGTCCTCCGAGACAAGAGCGTCGAATTGGTTTGAGAGTATGAGAGCTTGGGTATTGAAGGGGATCAGAGCTCTGCTAGGGGACTCGCTTTTGTCTGACTTGCCGTCGTTGGAGCTGAATCGGGTGTGTAAGTTTGGAAGAGGTAATAGGAAAGATTTTGGTGCCCTCTCTTCTGATTGCACTATGTTGTTTCGGGCTGGTTTTTTTTTTGAGTTCTGGGTGGAGACGTCGGCAATATTTTGGGAGGTGACCTCTTAAATGGCAGTGGTTGCAGAACATAATGTGGTTGTCGTAGAGGATTTGTTGGGTGTGGGTCTGGTTGCCCAGCTCGATGGAGATGAACTTTGGTGGTTCGGATGAAAGCTCGAGTTCCACACAGATTTTGGCATAGTGGGCCTTGGTGAGGTTGCTAGTTTCAGGGGCCGTGGCTACATACGTTCCGAAGGAGTTGGCAATACGCTTAAGTGCCGCTGGAATAAAGCAGATGATGGGTAGATTAGGCAGGGTTACCCATGCAGCGACCATCGCTGAGTCTTCTTTGGTGTTAAAGCTTGCAGACCACTTGACGATCTTTATCTGATGGGAGTCTATCTTGCACGTGCCTTTGGACCACACGATCCTGTGGTCGAGGTCGGAGGATAGGTGGAGAAGAATGTGCCTGGGATCGAGAGGGGCTACTCGATAATGCGTCGATAGTCTCCAACTGGATATCTCCTCCTACATCCTGGCGAGTTTGGGACACCCAGTGGAAAATTTGAGGATGAAAGTGTGGAGGAAAGATGATGACAGGGAGGTCAATTCCAAGTCGGTGAAGGGGACGAAAGGCTCCGAAGATTTACGGGAGTACTCGATGTCCTGGAGATGGACGTCTGGGATAAGGCAACTCGGCTCATAGGCTAAATCCGGGCGAAGCTTGGCGGCATAAGATGCCTGGACGGCACCAGACGAAGAAGGAAACGGAGCCTCCCCCCCCCCCGAGCAGGCGGTGGTGCGATCTGGGGATGATAATGTTCGGTGCTGGGGGTGAGGGCGGCGGAGCATGCCGGGGGGGCCCTAACAGGGAAAGGAAGGGGGAGCGAACCTGCCGCGAGGATAGTACGGGACGAGGCGATGGCCTCATGATCCGCCGCCTCCGCACTAAGCGCCACCAAGGGTGGCAAAGGACAAGCCAACGGAACCGATGAGCCAGGGACCCCCGAGTCCCCACCGGCCAAGGCGAGCGGGGCCATCGGAGAAGAGGGAAGGCTGGCTACAGGGACTCGGGGAGCGGAGGACTCCGGGACAGAAGGCACGTAGACCGAACCGAAGGTTAAGGAGGAATGGAGGGGAGCAGCCGGGGGACTAGGAGAAGGAGGGGCCAGAGAAGCAGCCGGGGGGATGGGATGGAGGGGAGCAGCTGGAAGACTGGGAGGAGGAGGGGCCAGAGAAGCATGGGAGGGTGACTGCGTAGATGTCAGATAGGAGGGGGAGGCGTAGAGGTCCGGGAGCGCTACGGGAAGAGGGCCGGCGTAGGAAGCAAGGAGGGAGGGACCCACCCGGTGCCGCATTGGGATTGAGGGGATAATATGCAGGGATATGGGATGATGAAATACGCTGAAGGTGAGATGGGGAGAAATACGCTGGTTGGGCGGTGGAATTATACGCGGGAAGCCCACGTGCCAGCGGGTCCCCCAGGGGCCATGCGTAGGGGGAAAGAGAGTGCTGTGCAAAAAAAGAAGGTTCTGCGGAGTAGCTCGGGTGGGTCCCACCAAAGGGATGGGAGGGAAGGAAGGCTGTCCGCTCAGGATGGGACTGAAAAGGAGGGACCCTCTCGTATGGGGAATAGCTATCAGCAAATACGAGAGGCTAGGCATTGGGGGACTCGATACCTATACCGTAGGGGGGCTCCCAACCTTAGGGACCAGCAGGCCCTTTTAAAATTTGAAAAAGGGGAAGAGGCGCCAACCGAGGATCAAACGCCTGGGAGAACCTAGCCCAGGAAAGGGCAGCCTGGCTACCACCTGGGGCAGCGCCTGCGGGTAGGTGGGGGATGCACCAGACCAAGAGAGGATGAGGGGGTTGAGGCTAGAGGGGAGACGGGAGAGTAAGGACGGATGAGGTTGGGCTACTGATTTGGGACGAGTGGGGGCGGGCGGAGAAAGATGACGAAGGCAGAGGACTAACATCGGGGAAGGTCAAAGATAAGGGAGGGGGTCGACGGACCAAGGCTAGGCACTCCTCTGACCAAGGGAGTGCCATGCGAACCGGGGGGAGGGAGCCTAGGGGCTCCCCGGATGGGACGGCAGCAGATGGGAGTGGCTGGGAAGCAACATGATCTTTATATATATATATATATATATATATATATATATATATATATATATATATATATATATTATATATATATAT
>JANAVB010031496.1:0-17907 GCA_029216955.1 Iris pallida | reverse complement strand
ATAATGACACGAACGCCAGTCGGACATGGTTACTCGAACAAGTACATCCGAAGGCAATACGAACAAATACCAAGTCTCGGACACGAACAACGTCAATAATACGTACGCAGGACAAGACAGAATCCACATCAACCACGAACGAGAACGATCATGACACATGAAATGAAACACAAACACTTGGAATTACAGCCAAACAACTTAGCATAATTGCAGGAAGGAACTCAAGTAGATCGGATGGTTACCTGGAGAGATCTGGTGATAAGAGAGGACGGACACCAATCTTCGTGTCCACGTTCTTTACTGTGCTTACATTGAGGAACAAGGAGAACAATTATAATGAAGAACTGAATCAATTCAAATCGAAGGCTCAGAATACGAATTCTCGACTCACCAATATGTCGAAGCTACTACAATACTTGAACTAGTCAACCGAATTTCAAGGACTGCAGAGATCTAGCTACAACAACAAATAAATCAATCGATCATCCCTTCTTCAGATCCTTCAATCAACCATCAACAAAAACCTAGAATCACCAGAACGGTGACTGACAAAACCGAAGAGCTGGACAGTCCGGTCAATCGATGGGGTAAAATCTAACAGATTGCCTTCGATCTGTGCTACGGACACCGGTCAGTAATTCCCAAGTAAGAGATCAAGGATAGAAGAATTTCAAAGGATTCGAGAGGGACTCACCGTGATTCACCTATGGAAGAATCGACGGGCAGAGCACGTCCTCACGATCGTTGGTAGAGGAGATCGAGGTTGACGATAAACCCACTGGAAGATGAGTCGCCGTCGAGGAGCGGAACACTGAGATACCGTCGCGGGTGGTTGATCGCCTCCGCGAATCGTTGATCGCCGCCGATGAGAAGTGGCTAATCGCCGGAAGGCGGTGCCGTCGTGGTCTTCGTCTCCATCGAAGTCGCTGATCGCCGAGGATTAAAGAAGTTAGGGTTAGGTTTCGACTCGGGTTTGGAGAGAAGGGGATTTCGTGTTCAGAGAAAAATTAGAGAGAAATGATTCTCTCTCTCTCAATCTCTGAGTTAAAAGGGAGAAGGTAATTATGCAAAAAAACCCCTCCGCTCAAATGGTTTTATTCACCAAGGACCTCCCGTTTTCAGTATTTGTACAAAAGCCTAAGAATCAGTTAGAAAATTTGTTAGGAAGGGTGCAGACCACAATTAGTTTGTTATAACTAATTTTTAAATTTGAAAACCTGCTCCTAATAATTTCACTCCAAAATATAAATAAAAATATTTATTCAAAGATATTTAAAACATTATGAATATTCAACATTACTCAAAGCAAACTTTATTGTTATTAGAAAACTTAAATTCTAAAAAAGAAAAAAAAAGGAAAGTGGAGTTACAGACGACCCACCAAAGCCCATCACCACCATCGTCAATTCGACCCCCTCCATTCAGCCAACATCATCATCCTCCTCCACGACGACCTCCTCACAAATCTGACCCCATCACCCACAGACCCCCGACCAGCACTGGCCACCCGACTCCGGCCATCGCCGCCCAAATACCGCACTCCACCACCACCACAAACACGAAAGAAAAAAAAAACCCAAGACTTACCAACTGCCTCTTGCCTCCTCCGTCGCGCCGACGGCGAACGGATCTAACGAACCCGACCTCATGGCTGAAGCCTGCTCCACGGCCCGATCAGCCGCCATCGCCCCTTAGCTGCTATGAACCACTGAAACCCCGTACCTGACCACCGCTCCATCGTGAGCCTGAGCGCCGCCCGCGCACGTCGAGCAGCACCCTGCCATCATCCCCAGACCGACGTCGACACCCCGACGACCTCGCTTTTGTCGAAGCCCCGTGCCTGCTGTGGACGCCGCCGCGCGTGCGCTGGCAACCGCCGGTGAGACCCCTCCGCACCTCGCTCTTTCCTTCTACCGTGGACCGCCTCAAACACAGCGCCGGCCATTTGTTCCAGCTAGTGCCACCACAACCACGACGGAGAACCCTCGGGTGAGCAGCTGCCCCATCCCCAATTTCTTTCTCGAACTCTATCTTCCTCTTTTTATTTGGTGGTACAGAGTTTATAGGGGTGCAACTCGGGCGGGCTAAACCCGAACCCGATCGGTAAACCCGTTAATGGATTGGGTTAGGGTTGAAGATATTCGGATTTGGGCTCGGGCTCGGGTTAAAATATTTGAACCCGATCAAAAATCGGGTTGGGCTTGGGTTCATGTGTTGGGTAACCCGAAGAACCCGAAACCCGACATACACACACACACACACACACACATATATATATATATATATATATTATATATATATATAATATATATATATATTGTTTTATGCTACTTAAATAAAAAGTTAAACTATAATTTTTTCACCCGAACTCATCAATTCCTTGTCATAAATCTCATTTCAGTTTTATTTTGTAATGATCGAGGCTTGATTGCTATTTGATTATGCATTTAATATTACTCTTGTTTAAAATTATTTTAAATATAATATTAGAGTCCGATAAACCCGATGGACCCGACCCAACCCGAGCCCAACCCGATCATCCGGGCTTGGTCTTGGGCTTCATATGTTGAACCCGAAGTCGGGTCGGGCTTGGGCTAGACTTATGATCTATCGGGTTGGGCTCGGGTTGACCTCAAACCCGACCCAACCCGCCCGAGTTGCACCCCTAAGAGTTTATGATAGTTATTACTTTTATTTATAAATTTTCTTATAAAGGCGAAGAGTAGCAGCAGCTACTTGTTCTCAGTTTTTATTGTTTTGTTGTTATGTGCCTTTATTATTTTTATTTAATACCAAAGTACATACATCAGTATGTATATATGTAATTAATATTCATTATTGTTATTACTAACGCACGTGACACGGAATGAATATGATAACTGCTCAATGTATACAGTTTTATTGCTTGCCTCAAGACATGTTAACATGCAAATCATCAGGGTGGTTAGAAAGATCACCAAATAGCTAACATGTTTTATAAAACTTCTTAAACCAAATGCAGAGCTTGGGCTTAATTAGCCACTCGTCAGTACATGTGATCGTACTGACCCTCGCTCTTCGTAGGTTCTAGGAATCAAGAAGAACGTACCAACTTACCAAGGCAACGTTCATGCTTTTGAAGCTTAGACCGCACGTCGAAGACTCCCGTTGCATCACTTTTGAAGACTCTCTGCAATAGTCCAAAACATGTCTCGGCCTCCCTCCATTCCAGTGGCTGGAATAATTTCGTTGTAAATGAGGGATGTATATATGGAACGACTATCTCATCGAAACTCCTTTTATAATCGAGTCATATTGTAAAGCCCACATGACATAATTATAATAGTATGTAAATGATGCCTATTATCAATAAACTGCAAAAATTTTCTGTCTCAATATGTTATTTAATTTGTTTGTGCTCTCTCTTAGATGATGTGTTTCGAATTACCTTATGACTATGCCTTGTGCGATCGCAACCTAGGTTACATCACGCTCGGAGACAACTATCGATTCTTCAGAATCGGGATATGAAATAATTGTATCAGAGCACGATTTTACGTCCTTGGCCTCCAGTCTCGAACCGTTGATCTCGTGACGATAAGATGTTGTTCCATACGCTGAACCCATGACATTTTTTGAAACTAACGAGCGTTGCCTTTTTTCCCAGGAGTTGCGGGACCTGAGGCAGAGGGCGAGGCGAGCGCTTCCAACGGCTTGAGTAGTTCCGAAGCCGAGCCTTCCGTCAACCCAACGGGAAGATGCCTATCGTAGCCGGACCTTCCGACAGTCAGAGACAGGCTGCAGCAATCCAACAAGAAAGCGAGAAGCTGTGCCTGCAGTTTGAAAGGCGACAGGCCCAATTTGAAACCCGGTTTGAAGCGCAATTCAAGATGCAGCAAGGGCAACTTGATACGCTACGGCAGTTGGTGCAAACAGTCGTGACCTATGGGACCTCTGCAACCCGTACTGGCGAACCCGTGAACTGACCCATTGAAGTCGTACCAGGGGAGCTTTCATCTCAGCTTGTGCCGCCATAGAATAACACCTTCGACTATACCAACTTCAAGAAGGCGTTTCGCACTTCCTTCTCTGGCACCGAAGACCCTTCCCATGCGATCGACTGGTTAGACGAGATCGAAGACAACTTCGAGCTCCTTGGCATCTATGTAACCCCACTTTCCAATTTATTAATTTTTGGAATTTTTCTGACATTTTAATTGTTAGCAAATAATTTTTCTTAGAAATATTAATTTTCTTAATTAATTTTCTAACTCGTGATTTTATATATATGTAAGTAATATAATATCGATTGAAAGTTTTGAGGAGGAAAACTAACAACTATGCTAGAGTGTTCCTCAAGTTTCTAACTAATTTATTGGTCCCCACTTTTCTAACAACCTTTCTAGCAAACTAATTAATTTTAACAGAATTTTTATTGCATGTTAAATACTTTGGAGGGGAGGGTTTTTTTGTAAATTCCATACTTTCCTCTACATCTTTTATTTAACTGATGGAGAGAGTGAGAGCTCATTTTTTTCTTAGCTCCATTTGAAGCTGAGCCTCTCTCCACTCTTCTCCCCCAAAATTGCTCGAGCCCTAACCCTATGTAATGCCTGTTGTCCGTATTACGTATTTTTGGAATACGTGTGCGTATTTTATTCTGTATTGTATGATTTCTTGTTTAGCTTGTATCTTGGCTTGGTTATTTCTTGGCTTGGTTATTTCTTGGCTTGGTTCGGTTTTCTTTGGTCTATCATGAACCATGGATGAACCCCCTACCTACCACCACCTTTGATATTTATTGTCATTTCTTCTTTCTCTCTCTTCATTACTCATCTTCTTCTTCCTCATTTACTTCTTACCTACCAGAGAGAGAAGAGAGAGGTCTAGGCAAGTGCAACTTGCTTCATGGAGGAACTCTGATTTTATTACTCTATTCTCTTCTTTACTACATTCTAAAGCACTTTAGAACTTGGCATTCTAACTTTCCATGGCTAGATTCTTGTAGATCTAATTTATATTATTTTCGGATTTCTTGGGTTTTGATCTACTTAATCTTGTTATTTCTGTATTTTGATGGTTCCATGTTGTAGAGTAGCTCGTTCTACCCTATTTTGACCTATGGAAGTTCGGATTTGGGCTCCGGATAAAGTTTTATGAAGCTTGGAAGGTATGGGTTCCTAGTGTTCTTCTCCTCGGAATTTTGGAGAAGAAGAACAGTTCCCTGGCGCATGGCTGTACTTAACCGCATGAGTATTCATGCGGCAAGTCGCCATCAGCCGCATGAGACCCTTGTACTTCTAAATCGCATGAAACTTAGTCCCCCGCATGAGGCTGAGTCTCATACTCAGCCGTATGGGCTCATTTCCCATCAGTCGCATGAGTCTACATGGACTTAGTCGCAGGGCTGGGAACGAACTCTTCTCGAGCCGCATATGCAACTGTTCCCCCCAGCCGCATAAGCCATCGCATTGACCCAGCCTCATACGCCCTCACTTCTTCCGGGCCGTATGGGTTTTGCTATGTGAGCCGCATGGACTTGAGTTCGCCATCAGCCGCATAAGACCCCTTTCTAATTCGAGCCGCATATGCACTCACCTCCCTGAACCGCATGAACTCAAGCACTGGCCAGCCGCATAGGCCCTGATCCCCGAGCCGCATGAGAACCCCCAGACCCTGGCCGCATGGACTTCTGAGTCCGGGCCGCATGATCCCGATTAATTCCAGCCGCATGCGCCCTTGCACTTCCAGCCGCATGCGCCCCCTCCTTTCCTGGCCGCATATGACTGAGCCGCATGACTTTCTCATGTTCCTGTGTACTATTATTTATCATTATTTGCCCATGTTTTGTAACTCCTTTATTAGATATTTTACGCCCATTTTATATCCTTATGCCTTTTGTCATGAACTTGATTTTACTTAATATGTTTGGAATGATTGTACTTGACATGGTATAACAAGGGACTAGCACAACATGACAGTGACCCGTAGTAGTGCACTCCTGACATGACCAACCTGACATGATAGTGGCCCGTCGTGGCGCACTCCTGACAAGTACATCTGACATGATTTATCTTGAACAGCTGTTGCGACGGCTACCTGACATGACATGACCTGTATAAATTACATGACACCGTGGGCGATTGTGCTTGTACAAATAAACCAGTCCTGTCTTGCATCATGTCTAGGGAGGGACTCCTGAGTACCACGGTCAGGAGTACCTATTGAAATGAACTAAGGACTAATAAATAGATTAAAATATTAGTCATGAAGAGATTTTCCCAGCTACAGGCAATCCCGTTACCTGGGCGCACCTGGGATCTGTAGCTTGCCGTCGAGTAGGGCACATTTCCAGCACACTGTCATGTGTTGCACCTTTCAAGCTACTTAAGGGTACATGCGTTTCCTGGACGGTGTACCCACCTGAATTCAACCCCTAATTTCGACCTGGGTAACCTGGATGGTCTGCAGGGCTTGTGGCTGTAGAATAATCTTACTGCATCTTGTAGTAATTAGGCTTGTGACAACCCTAGTTAGTTAAAGTATCAAGCCGTAATTCTTGCTTGGCCGTGAAGTGATTGGATGGAGTCTAACCTGTCTAGCCTTGTCCTGATCCTGTTCCAGACTACTGTATGACCAGAATGCTTGTATTTATTTTACCGATAAATGGTGAGAATTCCAAGTTCTGTTCAGACGAAGGGTTACAACCCCGGTCCTTGTTTGGTTTACGGGTCGTAACCTGGTTCTCTGAATAGTCCCATGGTTATCTCGTCGTATATCATCCGATGTATTTTCTTTATTTCCAGTTCTTCCTTATTTATATCTTGTGATGATTGCTGGTTTTAGTTCCTAAGTGAAGCTTCCTTTGTGCCACTTGCTCTTTCTGGGATCTGACCCAGCTGGTTTTGTATGGCCAGATTTCGGAGCAGCTCTGGAGGATCCACCGACCTTCCAGCAGATGGTGGCCACTAGACGGAACCCTGGCAACGAGTGGGTTTATTTTTGATCTCCCACTTTATTGTAAAAATATTCTTTTGAGGCGTTTAGCCGACGAGCACCTGTTTAGCTCGATTGCACTTTACTTACTGTCTGCCTACGGGCTATAACATGATTGACAGATCCTAGGGTTGATCATGTATGACTAAACTCTTGCTAGTCCTCACATTTTGTAACGACTAGCTTCATGATCAGCTGAATATGTAATATTTGGGACGCCTTATTATTGTATATTTAATGATCATACATCTTGTAACTTTTACTTACTTGCTTGTGATTGAGACAATAGGCTTGTTCATGACCTTAAGGGACTGCTGGCTTGTAGATGAACCCTCATGTATCTAGACAGCCGTGACCGTATAGCGAGATGGAATCTATTTCAATATACGTAGCTGGCTATGTCTGCCCCCGCTCTCCAGTATTCTGGTTCTGGGGCGTGACACCCTAACCCTATTTCCTCCGACGACCGCAACCATGGCGGAGACAGCGACGTCCACCCACACTGACAGCGAGCTCTACAACGGCGCTTCATCGAAGATCGACCATGATCCTTCTTCACCGCCATGGCGATGGCGACGACGCTGGTTCTCCTCCGGCGACTAGGCGCGGTTCTTCTCCAAGATCGCTGACAACGAACAGGCACTGCTTTTCTCCGACGATGTCCGACGACGAACGACGGCTAGGCGTCGAACCTCTCCTTGTTGATGACACACGAGTATCTTGCTCCGGCGATGCTCCTCTTCTCGGCATCATCTGCCACGGATTTCCATTTCCCAGTGGTGACTGAGACCGATCTTGTCTCCGACGACGGCGAGGCATTTTCCTGCGGCGCATCGATCTACTCCACGTGTTCGTCGTCTCCGCCAATTCTGGAAGTTCAGCTTCGGTGAGACTTGTTGAACTCCTAAATTTACAGATCTGGATTTGTTGATCAACCCTGTTTAAACTCTGATTTAATCCTCCATTTCTTGATCGGATCCAAGATCTCATTATCAGAATCGACTGATCCTCATCCTCTTACGAGAAGCAGAGCCATCCACATTATTCTAGTTCTCGATCAAGTTTGAGATCGGGTGGTTTATGTCCTGGGACGAAGAGATCAGTGTCGGATCGATCCATCGTTGTGCAGTTGTGATCAATACTTCCTATCTCAGGTATTAGCTTAACCCTTCTCTTTGATTAAGTTCCACTATAATTTGAATAAATGGTGTGGCCAGGATCGGTTGAGAAATTGGTGTGTGTTCGCGTGCGTGTTCATAAGGCTGTTCGTGTCCAACCGTAGTCGTATCCAGAAATGGGCCGTGTTCCACCCGGTGTAGCCCAAAATTGGTAGTGTTTGATGCAGGAAAGCAAAAACGTGACCAATTATTGAATTATAATTCGATCGGGTTGTATATTATTTTGATCATTTGGCTCTGTATAATTCGATCGGTTTTGTTTGAAAAGAATAGTTTAGCTGTGTTTTTTAATTTGGGAAGTGAACTGCTAGTTTGAATATTCTTCTAAAAATTGAGTTTCTGTCAAACTTTTGATTTGAGTACAAACCATTTTGGGCTTGCAGTAATTGAAGGTTTGGGGTTGCATTTTGGTTTAGAGTGCTGTGGTTGCCTGTTATATTGTAAGCAGTTGGGTTCTCCGCATAATGCAGATGGACTTTGGCTTGTATAGCTATTTGGGGTTGGCTGTAGAGATGCTGAGTTTTAGCTATATAGTTGCTAGCTTGTGTGTTATGGTTGGGTTGTATATCAAATTTTGGTAAGTATTGAGTATCATTCTATGAGACTTGGTTTGTTTGGGGTGTGGCCGAGCAATGCAGGTGGGCCGGTCAAATTTGTGGGTGTGGGCCGATTGGATTGAGCTGTTGTTCCTAAATAGCAGTGTTATTGTGGGGTTTCTGTTAGTAGTAAGTTGGTTGACTCCATTCCTAGTTTCGAGAGTTGGGTATTGTTTTTCAATTGCTATAATATGATTCAATTACAAAATGGAATGATTTGGCATGTCTTTCTTTAAACTTCTTAAGTGACTAGCACTTTATAAATGGTCATATGTATTGTATATATATATAACCATTTCTTAAACTCTATTTTGTTGAATAAATATGATACTATTCTCTATAATTTCCTATATATGACTTACTGGAAATATTTTAACTAATATTGTTAAAAGATATTATATTAATGTTTTGCCTATGATTCAATATGAACTATCTTCCTACATATTTAGTCCCCAAACTTGGACTGCACCTATTGTAAGATGGACTCTAGGTAAAATATTGTTACTTAATGTTGTATCTATTTACTAAAGGTACTAACTGTATTCGAGGAAAGAATTCTAATAACAATTATTTTCCTTTATAAATAGTTTGTTAACATTATATAAATTCTAGCATAATATTTTGCTATATAGTATTTGTAGTTAGCATCTCATTCTATAATGGTAGAATTAAAATAGAAAAGAGAGCAGATGGCTAATTGAAACTCGTTTAGAAATTAACCCAACTTATACCATTAAATCAGGTGGACAGATAGATCTTTTTCTTTTCCCCGATTACCCTGAGAAAGGTAAGTATATTCTATGGTCTTGTGCATTTACATTCATGTCTTGTACTTTTCATCTTGGACACGATATTAAACGATATGGTCTTGTACTCTTGATTCATGTTCCACGTACTTTACTTGTGTCTGGGGAGAAAAAATACTACAGATGTGTGATCAAACCCGAGTTACAATTCATGTGAATAGCATAGGCCTTGCATCATGCACGTGGGTCCTAAGCCGTACCATTTCATGTTCTATGTTCTACCTAAGCCGATCACACACTCTGGATGTATTTCGATATATTGCACACGTCAGGTTCCTTGTATATTTCATGTTCAGGCTTCATTTCATATTCTCTGTGTTTTTTGTATTTACATTTTAGCATCCGCGTTCTCATTTTTTGTACTTTATATTTTATGTTCTCCTGTACTCATTTCTATATCATGATGTTCTTGTTCATTAGCTAGAACTGTACTTTGCTCCGCTTAGACCGCGGGTCGTGACATATTTTTAGTGGTGGCCTATGCAGGTCTACCCTAATGATACCTAGGTATTAGTGTACTATTGGGGGACTTGATTAAATTAGGGAAACTTGATCACAACATAGAAAATCAGATACATCGGGTATATTGATATTCTATAAACACTTGTTGTTTTAGGTTTAGGACATTTTAACAGTTTTTTGTTTTTCAGATAGTTCAAGCATGCAATACCGAAACGGTTGATCCACCTACACTTTAGGGTTTCGAGCTTCCACTATCTTCTATCGCCCTACTATCCCCATGGATAGTATGCAGTTGATGGAGATGATTCAAGAATTCCTTGACCCCCAGAGGGAGCAGGTCATCCTTTTCTAAGACAGACTTGTGGATACACACTCCGAGCCAGGAAGGACTTCTGATTTCTTCGGATCCTTGGACTTCCCGAGACAGAGCGCATATCTTGCACCAAAGAGCAGATCGAGAACCTGGAGCCGCCACTGAAGATCATCCAAGTCAATGAACACCCAACTCCTCTAAAGATTGGAGCCACCAGCCATAATCCAGAATATAGCACAGACAATAGAACGAGACAGAAGCTAAAGCCCAAGAGAGACATGAAGACTTATGATGAAGATAGCAACTAGCCTGAACTCGTAAAGCATCGTAACTCAGACGACGCTTCTTCAGTCACATCATCAGCCGTATCATCAGAGGCAGATTCAGGCTACCTTCGTTGTGTGCTCTGCAAGAGGATGAGACATCATATTGACAAGTGACACAAGAGGCTCGGACTCTGTTTTTACTACGGATTTTTGCTCACCGAATGAAGGATTGCCAGTAAGTCGCAGATCATAATGGCCGAAGAGCAGCAGGATCTCAGCAGCCAGCACGCCAGCAGCCGTATATTCCTGCCAGAGCCATGCACTTTAGCCCCAGCGGTAGATTTAGATTCAGATTTAGCCGACGATAATTTATATTTTTGCCGTCGCCTAGGACACCACTACGACGAGTGCCACAAGAGACTGAGCCTATGTTTGTACTGCGGATCGCCTGCTCACCAAGGCAAGGATTGTCCGGAGATCGCTGATCACACTGTACAAGGATGAGTACGAAGAGCACCAGGACAACAGCAAGGGGGACCCACCTCTCCAGATTCAGCAATCACATGGAGCACTATCATAGGAACTACGTTAGGACAATTGAAGAAGATTGAAGAGATTCCAGTTCCGGATGAATACTGAAGATAGAATGAAGACAGAAGCTTCTTTTGCATGGTTGGAGAAAACCTTGTATCTTGATTCGTAAACCAGTCTTCCCTTATAATCCTCTTAGCACCTGGATCGTTTCTTGAAACTTCTTGTTTTCTATTTTAAAACCTTGGTTGATATTCAAAATTTATTTTGAGATATTGTTTCCTAATCGGTAAACTTGTTTCAGATCTACAATTCGATAATTAATTGAAATCCACTATTCGATACTGTTTGCATATTTATGATTTTTCTTCCTAGTGTTGGCTCATAATTGGAAATTTTGTTCCTTCACCAAACTTCGTGTTATTTGAGATTTTAATTTCTACTCGAGATTTTATTTCGAAACCCTGTTCCTCATTCGAAACCTTGTTTGAGCTTCATCTTATTTTGGACATTGTTGAGGATTCCTTTGAAGTTGAAGATTTTGTTTCCTATTTGAGAAATTGTTCTGTCTACGACTTTGTTTCGACCTTGTCTCTTATTTGAGATTTTACTTGTTTTATGGATACTTGTTTCCTATTCACCCATTGATTTTTTCTATTCATGACTTGATTCCATTCGAGATTTTAAGATCCTATTTCTTATTTCGGGACCTTGTTTTCGTTTGAGGTTTTGTTATCTATTCGAGATTCTGTTTCTATTCCAGACTTTGAAGATTCAGCTCCTGCTCACGACTTGTTGAGACCTTGTCCCCTGTTCGAAACCTTATTTCTATTTGAGATTTCCTATTTGAGATTGTTCTTATTAACGACTGTATTGATATTCGATTTTCTATTTGAAACTTGTGTCCTATTGGAGATTCTGTTTCCCTTCGAGATCTGTTCGAAATTTTATTGTTTTTCGGTACTTTGTTAAACTTTGTTTCCAATGTGAGAATTGTTTCTTACTTCAGATTTTGTTTCTATTAAGTACTCTGCTTTTTGTTCACCATCCGGGACTTTGTTATCTATTCAGGATTTGCTCCCCATATTGAGGTTGTTTGCCATTTGAGATTCCGGTTACTATTTGAAACTTCGTTTCCTGTTCAAAAATCTCCTTGTTTATCCCTTATAACTCACTACTCCTTGACGGGATCCCTTGTAGCTTCTTAGTATCTAATAAACCCCTTATTTCTAAAAGGCAGATACCTTTTATCTTGACTTAGACTACCGAGACTCATTTTGAATTCCTAAAATTTTAAATTCCCATGGATAAGGTTGAGATACTATTCGATGATCTACTGGGGCTTGGAAGTTGTATGCTGCAGTCATTATCTGGACTACGGATACTAAGGGTTCACTGCAGCCAACAGTGCACTAGGCGAGGCAGGAACTCTAAGTTGAAGTAATTTCAGACATTCAAAGGTTTTCGAGTATTATTGAGACTTTATCACATTCTCCATATCTTGATCTCTTGGGTTGTTTCATCAATGATTGTTGAAAAATGGATAAGGTTGACAGAATATTCGATGATATATTGTTATTCGAGTCACGGAGTCGAAGTCCACTGCAGTCAGATATATACTGGCGGATAGGGATTCTAAGCAAAGTGATTTCAAATACCTATATGTTCTCGGGTACCATGGAGACTATATCCTCTTTCATACGATTATTGATTTTCCTTGAATGACAAATCTATGTACTCACTTTGACTTGATACTGATATCTCCTGATTAGTTCCATATATTTTTCCCTCAACTTTTACAATTTTTTTCTTGCATTTCATTGTTGGATCGTTGATTTTACACATTGTCAGATCTTGATTCCGTTTCACTAGATTTTAAAAAAATTGTGCATATAATTCGATCGTGTTTTATCTAAATTTCGACCTTAATCATGTCTATCCAACCGTAATTTTCCTATTTTGTCTAGTCCCCTTGTGCTAACTTTCGATTCAAATCGTGCTTAGAAGATCGTACTTTCATGATTTTATTTCTCTAAAGTTGTAATTAAAATCCATGCCATCTCGTGCCTATCACGTTATTTCAAACTCCTTGCATGTAATTATCGTACTTGGCCTTAACTAAACTTCATTCCATCTCGTGCCTATTGATTCCTGATCATTGTTGGATCATGATATTTCAACTTTTTATGAAATTTTCAAACTTGGTCTTAATTTAACTTCGCATCATTTCATACTTGACTAATTTTGATTATTATCGATCATGTCATCTTACCGTTGATTTTGTCATGCTAAGTCATTCATGTTCCACCTCTGGTCATATCTAGAAATCCTGATCGTGCCTATATTTTATACTCTGTACCTATTGACCTTACCTAATATTTGAAATTTCATTTGATCGTGACCAAATAAACTATTTTCTAGCCATGACTAGAATTGACTTTATTTTATATCTCAACTTAAATTGTCATTTTCAACTTTTGTCTCAATTGAAATTATATTCTTAAATCATGTTGTTGCACCTTCGAATTTTGAGGACGAAATTATTTTAAGGGGGAGATTTGTAACCCCACTTTCCAATTTATTGATTTTGGAATTTTTCTTAGCAAATAATTTTCATTAGAAATATTAATTTTCTCAATTAATTTTCTAACTTGTGATTTTATATATATTATATAAGTAAATAATAATATCGATTGAAAGTTTTGAGGAGGAAAAACTAACAACTATGCTAGAGTGTTCCTCAAGTTTCTAACTAATTTATTGGTCCCCACTTTTCTAACAACCTTTCAACAAACTAATTAATTTTAACAGAATTTTTATTGCATGTGTAAATACTTGGAGGGGAGGGGTTTTCTATAAATTCTATACTTTCCTCCACATCTTTTATTTAACTGATGGAGAGAGGGTGAGAGCTCATTTTTTCTCAGCTCATTTGAAGCTGAGCCTCTCTCCACTCTTATCCTCCAAAATCGCCCGAGCCCTAACCCTAACCCTATTTCCTCCGACAACCGTAACCATGGCGGAGACAGCGATGCCCACCCTCACTGACAGCGAGCTCTGCAGCGGCGCTTCATCAAAGATCGACTGTGATCCTTCTTCACCGCCATGGCGATGGCGATGGCGCAAGTTCTCCTCCGGCGACTAGGTACGGTTCTTCTCCGGCGATACACCGCTGACAACGAACATGTTCTACTTTTCTCCGACGATGTCGACGATGGCGAATGACGGCTAGGCATTGGTCCTCCTCCTTATTGACGTCACACGAGTATCTTGCTCCGACGACGCTCCTCTTCTCGGCATCATCTGCCACGGCTTCCCATTTCCCAACGGCGACTGAGACCGATCTTGTCTCCGACGACGGCGAGGCATTTCCGTGTGGCGCATCGATCTACTCTACGTGTTTGTCGTCTCCGCCAATCTGGAAGTTCAGCTTCGGTGAGTCTTGTTGAACTCCTAAATTTGTAGATCTGGATTTGTGGATCAACCATGTTTAAACTCTGATTTAATCCTCCATTTCTTGATCGGATCCAAGATCTCGTTATCAGAATCGACTGATCCTCATCCTCGTACGAGAAGCATAGCCAACCACATTGTTCTAGTTCTCGATCAAGTTTGAGATCGGGTGGTTTATGTCCTGGGACGAAGAGATCAGTGCCGGATCGATCCGTCGTTGTGTAGTTGTGATCAATACTTCCTATCTCAGGTATTAGCTTAACCCTTCCCTATTGATTAAGTTCCGCTATAATTTGAATAAATGGTGTGGTCAGGATCGGGTTGAGAAATTGGTGTGTGTTCGCGTGCGTGTTCATAAGGCTGTTCGTATCCAACCGCGTGTCCAGAAATGGGCCGTGTCGCATCCGGTGTAGCCCAAAATTGGTAGTGTTTGATGCAGGGAAGCAAGAACGCGACCTATTATTGAATTGTAGATAATTCGATTGGGTTGTATATACTTTTGATCATTTGGCTCTGTATAATTCGATCGGTTTTGTTTGAAGAAGAATAGTTTAGCTGTGTTGTTTTAATTTGGGAAGTGAACTGCTAGTTTGAATATTCTTCTAAAAACTGAGTTTCTGTCAAACTTTTGATTTGAGTACAAACCATTTTGGGCTTGTAGTACTTGAAGGTTTGGGGTTGCATTTTGGTTTAGAGTGCTGTGGTTGCCTGTTATATTGTAAGCAGTTGGGTTCTCTGCATAATGCAGATGGACTTTGGCTTGTATAGCTATTTGGGGTTGGCTGTAGAGATGCTTAGTTTTAGCTATATATTTGCTAGCTTGTGTGTTCTGGTTGGGTTGTATATCAAATTTTGGTAAGTATTGAGTATCATTCTATGAGACTTGGTTTGTTTGGGGTGTGGCCGAGCAATGCAGGTGGGCCGGTCGAATTTGTGGGTGTGGGCCGATTGGATTGAGCTGTTGTTCCTAAATAGCAGTGGTTATTGTGGGGTTTCTATTAGTAGTAAGTTGGTTGACTCCATTCCTAGTTTTGAGAGTTGGGTATTGTTCTTCAATTGCTATAATATGATTCAATTACAAAATGGAATGATTTGGCGTGTCTTTCTTTAAACTTCTTAAGTGACTAGCATTTTATAAATAGTCATATGTATGTGTGTGTATATATATATATATATATATATATATATATATATATATATATATTTTTTTTTTTTTTTTGGTTGACTCCATTCCTAGTTTTGAGAGTTGGGTATTGTTCTTCAATTGCTATAATATGATTCAATTACAAAATGGAATGATTTGGCGTGTCTTTCTTTAAACTTCTTAAGTGACTAGCATTTTATAAATAGTCATATGTATGTGTGTATATATATATATATATATATATATATATATATATATATATATATATATATATATATATATATATATATATAAAACCATTTCTTAAACTCTATTTTGTTGAATAAATAATAAGATACTATTCTCTATAATTTCCTATATATGACTTACAGGAAATATTTTAACTAATATTGTTAAAAGATATTATATTAATGTTTTGCCTATGATTCAATATGAACCATCTTCCTACATATTTAGTCCCCAAGCTTGGACTGGACCTATTGTAAGATGGACTCTAGGTAAAATATTGTTACTTAATGTTGTATCTATTTACTAAAGGTACTAACTGTATTCGAGGAAAGAATTCTAATAACAATTATTTTCCTTTATAAATAGTTTGTTAACATTATATAAATTCTAGCATAATATTTTGCTATAGAGTATTTGTAGTTAGCATCTCATTCTATAATGGTAGAATTAAAATAGAATAAAGAGCAGATGGCTAATTGAAACTCGTTTAGAAATTAATCCAACTTATACCATTAAATCAGGTGGATAGACAGATCTTCTTCTTTTCTCTGACCACCTTGAGCAAGGCAAGTACATTCTATGGTCTTGTGCATTTACATTCATGTCTTGTACTTTTCATCTTGGATACGATATTACACGATATAGTCTTGTACTCTTGATTCATGTTCCATGTACTTTACTTGTGTCTGGCAAGGGGAAATACTACAGATGTGTGATCAAAACCGAGGTACAATTCATGTGAATAGCTTAGGCCTCGCACCATATACTCAGGTCCTAAGCCGTACCATTACATGTTCCATGTTCTACCTAAGCCGATCACACACTCTGGATGTATTTCGATATATTACACTGTAAAACTCCTAAATTTCTACTATTTTTTATTATTATAAATTTGGTAGTGAAATTTTTTTTTGTATTGTACGTCGCGTAGTTGCATTATACGTCGTGCGCAAAATTTTGTTTTTTGATAATTGTACGACGAGTGCAAATATGTGCGAGCTTACATATTTTTAGAAAAATATTTTTCTATAGTTTCAGAATATATATCTCATAATTATTTTTAGTTATTGTACCAAAATTTCCAAGTTTATGATTTTATTTATGAAAGCCTTTTCGTTTATAACAGTTACTAATAATAAATAATATTCTTCATATATATTTTTTATTATTTATTAGTGTATTTTAAATAATAAATATTATTTTTGAAATTATTATTATTTGTATTTTTGGAAAACATATTTTGAAATTATTGTGGCAATTTAAATCTTGGATTAATTTTATGGATATATTTAATTATCTAAATTAATATCTATGTTTGAAAATTGATTTATCCTATTTGATTTTAAACTAAAAGAATTTAATTAAATTTAAATTGGATTTGTATTTGGATTTGGATTTGATTGATTTTAAATTAAGTTGCGAATTATCTATTTTTGGGTTTAAACTACTTCTAATCCTTATTCAACTGGAAATTCCCATATCCTAAATAGGCAGGTACTCCTCCATAAATTTCTCACATCCACAAATTCCACAACAAAAAATAAGTGTATCATGTCCGTGTCTCCATCTTTTCCACTATTTTCCTTCATTACAATTACATTGTCATCTTCTTCGTGTCCACACACGGACACATGTTCTCATCCTTCCCCGACACCAAGCCCTAAACCTAAAAGTCAATTTCTAGCAAACCCAAATCCTAACCCTAAAACCTGCCACTCATGTTTCCATCCATCCTCTTCAACGTCGTGACCGACCCAAAATCCCTGTTGCCAGCAACACCACCCTCTGCTACCATCGGGTCACCCGACAGCTCCCATCACAACCAACACCGCCACAGCCTCTACCACACCGTCACCGTCACCACAGCCACACTCCGGCCATCCCGCTGCCATCCACCGAAATAGCATCTCCACTCTCCTCCCCGACCAGCAGTACCACCACTAACCCCGCGACCA
>JANAVB010031495.1:0-32255 GCA_029216955.1 Iris pallida | reverse complement strand
AATTGCGCCAATCATGATTAGACGAGTCACGGCGGACGATCGTCGTTAGTATACCATGTACAATAAATAATATAAGCAGATACCGCTCCCTGTCCGTGTGGCAGATTGCAGTATCGTGGAACCAGCCGGCCTGTTGGACACTTAATAGTCCCAAGAGGGCTGCCATGTAAGAACTCGGAAAATCCATTCTCTCCATGCAATCATTATTTTATTTAACTTAATAGTCTCTACGTTGAGTGAAGTCCCATGCCGTGGATCAGGTCATTCAAATGAGTACTTTCGTACGGGGTACGATATGCACAACTCTACGATACCCGTGCGGTTAGGTTGTAGGTCTTACATAGCGTAATGCAACAATCAAAACTAACACGGAATAATCATGCCTTGACCATAAAGTACACATGTGCTTTGATAAGATAAATAGATGAATAAATTGAAGCCTGCATGTGCATGTATGCCAATATTCGGGATCGGCCAGTCGATTACCATTAGTTCGGGTCTCATTTATTTAATTCAATAAGACGACTAGCCAGCCTCTTAGTTCCAACTGGGAACGCATGATCTATTATTAAATTAAGACGACAATCCCTGTTATTAATGACAGATAATAATTAATGTTAATAAATGCCAAGTCAATCAATCAATGGTAATAAATGTCAATCAATGTCAATTAATGCCAAAATAACAATTTATGTTTAATTAAGGCCAACTCGGGACAGAATCAGCCAAAAGGGCATTATGGGCAGCCATAGGCAGATGCCTATTTATGTGGCTAGGCAGGTCGGGCTCCATCTATGCGGTCTGGGAATAACAATTCATATGGGGCTCAAAGAACAAGCCTATGCGGCTCAATGACAATTCACATGCGGCTGGAAATGTAAACCTATATGCGGCTAAGAAATATGCATACGCGGCTGGGGGTAAGCTAGGCCTTATGCGGCTGGATGCAAATAAACTTTATGCGGCTAAGAAACGATGGGTGTTCATGCGGCTGCGGATGACTGGCCTTATGCGGCTGCGGGTCAACTGAGTCCATGCGACTAAATAAGTCGTGCGGCCAGGAGATATATATATATATATATATAATATATATATATATATATATATATAAACTTCATGCGGTCGAAACGTCGACGGGTCATGCGGCTAATAAGCCTAAGCTTATGCGGCTCGAAATGTAACATGCGGCCAGGCGCTGCATGCGGCCGAAACATTCCATGCGGCCAGATACTGCATGCGGCTCAAGAATGACTTGCCGCATGAAAACACATGCAGCTAAATACTGCACTTCTTCTCCACTATTCCGAGAAGAACAACCATGAAGACATTGCTTCCAAGCCATAAATCCTTCATTCCAAGCCCAAATCTGGACTTCCATAGGTCAAAATGGGGTAGAACGAAATTCTCTACAACCTGGAACCATCAAAACTGAAAATAACAAAATTACTAGATCAAAACCTAAGAAATTCGAAAATGCACAAAACTTAGATCTACAAGAAATGAACCATGGAAATTGAAAATGTTAAGTACTAAAGAGGCTCAAAATCAAGTCAAAATCAAGTAAGGAAGATGATGGAACAATATAATGGTGATCCATCAAGAAGCAAGTTGGCACTTGCCTTGGCGGCTGGTAGGTGGAGGAGTTATGAGGAAGAAGAAGATTAATGGTGAAGAAATAATGAAGAGAGAGAAAGGGGATGAGGCTTTTAAATAAAGGAGTGTTGGTAGGTGGGAAGTTGGGTTCATGTTGAACCAACATAATTAAACCAATCCAAGCCGAACCCGAAACAAAGCTAAAGCATAGTATAAAAGCAGAAAGTAAAATGCAGAAATAAAATTGCAGGAATTAATTAAACATGATATTAAAGGGATTTAAATACAGAATAATACATTCCAGAAGTACATGTATTTAGAATACGTATTCCGGGAACGGAAAGTGACATAGCATCTTCTAAAGGAGCTGGAACAAGAAGCAACATTGGATGCAACAGATGTGTTGTGATAACCAATCAGCAATTCGCATTGCTACAAATCCCATATTATATGAAATGACGAAACACATTGAGATCGACATCGACTTCGTCCGTGATGAATACCAAAAGGCATTTCACTATGTGAGAAACGAAGATCAGATAGCACATATCTTTACCAGTGTTCTAAATGGCGGCGGCACCTAGGCGGCGGACGGTCTCCCTTGGCACCGCTTTTCGGTAGGCGGTGAAGTAAGCGGTCAACGGAGGTTGGCGGCATATGCGGAGGTGAGGCGGCGTAGGCGGACGCCTAGGCGGAGCAATACCTAACAAGATATTTTGGCCAAAAAGATTTTGTAAGTATTATGGGCCTATGATTCACTTTTACAAAACTAAAACTTTATACTTCGTTCTACAACTTAGTTATGCATGGAACACCCTTAAAATATGCATATTATGCACACAAAAAACAATGGTAAAATAGTAAAAAATATTCAAAATGTATCGACCGTCTAGGCGGTGCCTAGGCGGCCTAGGCGGTAGGCAGACTCTCTCCGCCACGCACCCGCCTGGCGCCTACCGCCATTTAGAACCTTCATCTTTACTAAGGTTGTGTTTAATTGGGCTTTTTTTCCACAGAAAAATTTCCATCACAAATTTTCCACCAATTGTAGTGTTTGATAGCTTATATTTTCCATGGAATTATTTTCCAAAAAACTATCATTTTCCATATTTTCTTCTAAAACAGTGGAAAATGAAACTCATCTAATCCATGGAAAATAACTATTTTATGTGGCAAATAATGACAATCAAACACCAAAATTAAGTTTTCCATAGAAATTTTTTAAAATTCCATGGAACTTTTTTCCTAGGAAAATAATTCCATGGAATTAATTTCTTTTCCACATTTTTCACCTTGCAATTAAACACACCCTAAGTGTTTTTAGGCCCTCGCATTCGATTTCTTTGTAACAAGCTCGACATGATTGACATCTATACTCCAGCTTGAGGGAGGGCATTAAGATATTAGTACTATTACAAAATATCTCAAAAAATGTGGACCTATATGTAAATGTGACATTCCTACTTCTATATATATACGAGTCCAAACCCTCTCTAAAAAGTTAAGGGTTTCATTATATTCTACACTTCTCATCCATCTCAGCATTCTAAGTTCCACTACTGTAGTTCCTCTTGACATCAAATTCCTGGACTACCTAAAATCGTAACCCATTAAGCACGACCGAGCTTAACAACTTGCATGTGTCAAAAAAAAAATTACTTCAAACTTCAAAAGTCCATGGTCAAGCAGTTTTCCAGAAGCATCACTTTTTTAACCATCCTGATCTAACTCTATAAATCACTCATTAGTTTAGCCTTACATGATGAATCATTAAATCTAGGGAGGATTTATGAAATGCCCAAAAACTAAAAAAGTTTTATGTAAAACCCACCGCTAAAAAAACTTTCATCGCGTGCCCAGAATTAGAGAAACTTATCCAAAGCGGGTTCCAAATGACCATTTTGCCCTTCCTTTTAATTTATTGAAAACCCACGAAACTGCTCTTAAAAAAAAACGTTTCGATACTTCATCTTCTTCCATACGCTGCTCACTTTCGAATCTAGGTTTTCTCCTCAAAAATCTTCAAAAACTCGTCGGAAAATTTCGGAAAGACCGGGACAAACGGCAAAAGTGCTAAAACGGAGGTCCAAACATCATTTTTTTGCGATTCTAAAATTTCGGAAGGTCATCTAACAGTGAAGCTGTTACTTTTAGTCTCCTCGACGATACGCTCATTTTGCGACAAACGGGACCTCGTTTCGACCTCCCAGTCAAAAGTTATGGCTCTCCAAAGTTTTAGCTGACCATAAAATGCAGGAGAATGGTCATTCTCCGTGTTAGAACACGAAAAATGTTAATTTCGCATGAGGGTGGTCATTCTCCGTCTTACACGGAGAATGACATTCTCCGTGTTACTAACAAGGAGAATGGCATTCTCCGTCTTAATTTACACGGAGAATGACCATTCTCCGTGCTAAATTACACGGAGAATGACTATTCTCCGTCTTAATTTACACGGAGAATGTCATTCTCCGTGTAGTTTATCACGGAGAATGGTCATTTCAGTGTTAAAACACAGGAGAATGACCATTCTCCGTGTTAGAAAAACGGAGAATGCAATTCTCCGTGTTAAATAAAACGGAGAATGTTATTCTCCGTGTTAAATAAAACGGATAATAGCATTCTCCGTGTAATTTAGCACGGAGAATGGTTATTTCAGTGTTAAAACGCAGGAGAATGGCATTCTCCGTTTTAAATAAAATGGAGAATGACGTTCTCCGTGTTAAATAAAACGGAGAATGGTCATTCTCCGTGTTAATAAAACGGAGAATGGTCATTCTCCGTTTAATTTAGCACGGAGAATGGTCATTTCAGTGTTAAAACGCAGGAGAATGGCCATTCTCCGTGTTAGAAACACGGAGAATGTCATTCTCCGTTTTAAATAAAACGGAGAATGGCATTCTCCGTGTTAATTTACACGGAGAATGGTCATTTCCAGTGTTAAAACGTAGGAGAGAGGAATAAAGAGTTTCGTTCTTTCAAAGCGATGATAATTCTTATGGAAAAGAAGAAGAAAGATCTTCTCTCCACAATTGACGTCGATGAAGATGATGATGATGGTGATGATGATGACGAGCGATGATCTGAGTTCGATCGAAGAAAAGCACACCGAACTACGAACGATCTTTGCGATCTCTGCTGAAGATGAGAGCAATGGAATTCAGATTTTCTGTGAAGAAGAAGAAGACGAAAATCGCAATCCAGATCTGAGTTTTTTGAATTCAAATACATATAGATGACCAATTCGCACGGAGGGGTAGTTTCGGTATTATAAAAATAGCAGTTTCCAGCGGGTGGCATCTAAAAGGGAATCTTGGAATATTTAACGTGAAAATACTTAATTCTGGGCATTTCATAAAACTCATCCAGCGGGTGGGCATTTCATAAAAGCCCATCCCGAAATTGGGTTTCTCAGCAATTTCCAGTTAAATCTATATAAAAAAAACAGGTCACATGTATCTAGAAAAACAATTACTTTTAGCTACTCCTTGGCCTTCCATGTGAACTATTCTCTCTATCTTCTCATACCACTGGCACACTTAGGCATACAAGTCATTAAGATTTCATGACCATTATAACCGAACACAGAAAGATGCCAAATCTACAAATGAAACTCAAAATTCCATCTTATCTGTACTTCAAAAGGTAGTGATTTTTCAAAATTTGAGAGATAATTGTTGGATAATCTTCGGTCTTCAAGAAATGCTCGTCCAAAATTGAGACAGAACTTTGATAGAGACAGCTTCAAATCGTGTTACTAAGTCGCTTTCTTAAAGACAGTAATTGCCCCCACCAAACAGTGTGCACTGGGTTACAGAAGATCTACCTTGGGATACAATGAAGCTCTATAATGAGAGTCTACTTCCGTCTGCATTAACGAAGGTAGACCATAAAGCCTTTGATCTAGACAAGGAAGACGAGATAAATATTCAATTCTGCAGCAATTGAGTATTAGAAAGAAGAACGATGGGGAGAGAATTATGTTGAACGTTGGATACTTCAAATGGCTACACAACTAGCCTATTTATAGATTTCCATGGCACCAATTCAAATGGGTTGTAACCTTTCATGATGAAACATGACTTTTCATCAAATATGAAAGCACACCCCTTATGAATGGACACACCCATTCACCAAGTGACACCATCCAAAAGTCACATCTCTACATATTATTTAAAAGAAAACAAACCCAAAACAAATTGTTATTTAGAAAATTCCCAATAATCCCTCACCATTTTCGAAATAAATATGAAGTCTAGTCTTACTTGACATACTTATGCATAGATATATATTGTCTCACGACTTGAACCATTCATTTAGTGGAATACATCAAAGTTAATCAGGATGGCATAGTGAATATCTTTAAACAAGCGATCCTCTATGACTAACCGGCAAATGCAATATCGGGTCTAGTGCAGGTGATAGCATACATAAGACTACCAATCATCTTAGAATATTCTAATTGTGCTACAACTCTTCCAGTGTTAGGACACAATTTAATTTGTAGATCAAATGGTGTAGATAGAGGTGTACAATCATAATGATTAAACTTTTTGAGAATATTCTCTATGTACTGTGACAGTGTAAGAATCAAATTATTATCTTGTTTCTTTATCTTTAGGCCTAAAATAACATCAGCTACACCCATATCTTTCATATTAAAATTGGAAGATAAAAAACTTTTAGTACTTTTAATAACATCTAAATCAGTACCGAAAATAAGTATGGCACCGACATATAAGCATAGAATCACACATTTCTTACCATAGAATTTACTATACACACATTTATCAGATTCATGTATCCTAAATCCATTTGATATTACAACATTATCAAGTACTTCATCTTTTGAATGCAAAAGATAAACATGATAGAATTTAGAATAATCGTCGACGAATGTAGCAAAGATTTTTTCTTTGGGTCTTTGCTTTTCTGGGAGTTGTGCTTGCGCTTTCGTTGTTTGGAAGATTTTTCTCCTCCACTATGTGGACTTTAGTTGTTTCATCACCTTGAGAATCCTTAACCTCTTAAAGCATAGTACCCTCTTCTACACGAAGGTGATGGGCTAGTTCTTCAAGGATAATGTCTTCCTTCTTGTGATTTAGACCCATTTTATAGTCTTTGAAGAAGGGGGTAACTTCTCAATGATAGAGGATACGACAATTGACTCGTCCATTTTCGTACCTTCTTGCTTGAATTGGTTAAGTATATGTTGTATTTCATGGAATTGATTCATGATTGGTTTATTATCAACCATATTATAACGCATAAACTGACTAACCAAAAATTTCTTACTTGTAGCATCTTCAGCAAGATATTTGGCCTCCAGTGATTCCCAGAGTTCCTTAGCAGTCTCCACTTATTGATACACATCAAATAAATTATCTGATAGCGCATTCAAAATGTACCATTTACAAATGTAGTCATCCATCTCTCACTTTGTCCTTGCAATAGTTTGAGTCGTCTCATTTTCTTGTTCTTGTGGATATGCCTTGGTGACAACCTACACTACCTTAAGAGTAGTGAGTAAGAATTGGACTTTCCGACAAAAGTTGCTTCCATCAAAAGGGACAAGCTTCACAAGTCATATCACAACTGTTACAGAGAACGAGCCATAGATAATAGTGTCTTTAGATTGTTGGATAAAATCTTCGGTCTTCAAGAAATTCTCATCTAAAATTGATGTAGAACTTTGATAGAGAGCTTCAAGTCGTGTTACTAAGTTGCTTTCCTAAAAACAGTATTTGCCACCACCAAATAGTGTGCACCGGGTTAGAGCAGATCTACCTTAGGACCTACCTTAGGATACAATGAAGCTTGGTCTAAAGACCGTCTACTTGCGTCTGCACTAACAAAGGTAGACCGAAATGTCTTTGACCTAGACAAGATAACTAATATTCAATCCTGCAGCAGTTGAATATTAGAGAGGATAAGAATGTAGAGAAAATTATGTTGAATGTTGGATACTTCAAATGACTAACTAGCATATTTATAGATTTCCATGGCACCCATCCAAATGGGTTGTAAACTTTCATGAACAGGATTCTAAATGGCTGTCAAGGCGACCGTGTAGGCAGCTCCTACGCGTGAGGCGGCCGCTCTCCGCAACGCTATTGTCATAGGCGATGGAGTAGGCGGCCGACGACGGTTTGGCGGCGTAGGCGACCGCCTATCTCGAAAAGAAAAAACTACAGATTTTATATTAAAAAAAAGCTAAAAGAAGAGGGAATGTCACAGTTTATGGACTCTGGACGCTCTTTATTCTAATTATAACTAATGTAGTTGGGGAAACCCAACTCCATATTTTGCACCAAAGACATTGTCAGTCTCAATAAACTTGAAATCCTCAAAATTACGAAGAACTAACCAAAGCATCTTGAAAATTTTATTTAGTGTTAAGCACGATGCCATACACACATAACAAGATGTATTAGGCGCCTAGGCGGACCCTCTCTGCCGCGAACGGCCTACCGCTGTTTAGAATCTTGTTCATGAACAAGTCAACAAACATGACTTATCATTCAAATATGAATGAATACACCCCTTATGAATGGACAGACCTATTCACCAAGTGACATCATCCAAAAGTCGCATCTCTACATATTATTTACAAGTTCTCTACATATTATTTAAAAGAAAACAAACCCAAAACAAATGTTTATTTAGAAAATTCCCAACAATCATTCCATAGAAGCAGCTAAGAATTTATTGGTACAATATATATCTTCGACGACATTATTTATTATCATCAATTTCTACTATTTATAATTTACATGTATTAGGATATAATTTACACCATCCCTGCTAGATTCTAACAACAAAGAATATGGGAAATTAACATGGAAAATTGATATATCCACACAACTTGACAGTTGAAGCTGAATAACCAATGCTCCAGGATGTCTCAACTGAAGATAAAACATACAAGACCTCAAGAGCTTCTGCCTCAGAATAAAAGAAGTCATCAAGGGAAATTTAAGGATGAACAGGTTACGCTAACAATACTACACAAGTCCAGTTAGCACTACCACTGAATAAGATGAATGAAACCTTTACTAGTTCCTCGTAAATACGAACGTTGCCAATGGGGCGCATCAAGGCGCGAGCTACAGGAAGCGGACAGAAATTTCCAAATTCGAGAACAATGGAAAAAATGGAATACATGTTTTTTGTACTGTAATTGAAAAATATTTTTTTGGCAAAAGGAGGAACAGGAAAATAAGAGAAGACAAAAATATGGAACATACCACAGGAAATGACATTTCTCCGCTCCCAACAGCATACGAGCGCCCTGAACCCACTGCACCTTCTTCATAACCCCTAACGCTATTGGTTCCACCAATTGTAAAAGCTTCATGCGGAGAAAAATTTCCGACCACATGACCGCCACATAAGCTACAGAAAATAACAATGTCAATTAGAATAAATGCTCGGGACAAATTAGTAAAGTTGAAATTTAGGATGATGACCTAATTATGAAAAGAACCATACAGTTCACACAAAAATGTACATCTAATAAACTAACATGTCCTGAATTTCAAAATGTCGATACTAGAAACAATTATTGCAAAATAATGCTTCTACTTTGAAGCTGATTTCGATAAGGATGTTAGGTGTAGTTTCAGGGGAGACTACACTTGTTAAACTTAGCAATTAATTTTGAAAAACGTTAGATATTACCGAGATGTCCCAATATTCCCATTAGCTTGGTTCTTCACTTTTATTAAGTCAAATTTCATGCCATATCATGGACCAAAGGAAGCCAGAACATATTGAATGGAAGGGCATAAGCAACATCAGTCCCACGTCATAACGATTTCTAACTGATCCGTAAGCAGCCCCAGTGTGAACATACATGATTTATTCCCCCACCCATATCCAGGAGTCGGTGAATGTATTGATCAATCATTTGTATCATTGTTGTAGATGTAAGCCAACATGTAGGATATGCTGGTTTCCAAGGAAAATGACATTGATTCCAAACATCTCGTATGTGTTGTTTTTGCATGGATTGACCGTTGATGCACAGCCCCAACCATTCATTTTTATTATTAATGTTTCATTTTATTTATAGGCTGAACCGGAAATGTCAAATAACATGTGATCAGGATTTTAAGTATAACGGGTGAAGTTGTTCAAACCATTAGTCAAACTTTCTCCTCTTCTCTCGATCTCCTTTCCCGTGCTCTCTCATCGCTGCAACTCCAGCAGTCGTCGCACCACCAGAGCGCTACCTCCAACAATCGCCACAACCAAAGCTCCCTCTTCCAGCAAAATCAGAGCCTTCCTCCTCTGAAACCCCCTTTGCCACACTACCAATGTATACTTCATGAGCCACCACCACCACTTTGATCACTACTAACACCTTCAGGTAAAGAAATTCTATTTCAAGAATTATTTTATTAGACATGTTTTTATTAAAAGTGACAAAGAGTGCACATGTAAGTAGGTTTTTATATTTGTACTTATTGTCTTAAGAGTATTAAATTACTTGTTAGGTGTCATATTAATTGTTAGCTTTAGTGCATTTAGATAAGACATTTGGTATAATATATAAGAATATCCCAATAGGAATGTCAGACATTTTAATATTTATCTGATATCTTCTTTGCTGTTAGCATCGTCAGCAGTCACCACGAATCTCTCACCTTGAGCGTAATTTTTCGTTATCGGCGTCCCCTGGCCAAGGACTCGTCTACCAGTCCTCTCCCTCTCCCTCTCTCTCTCCCTCTTCCTCTTACGGCATATGATGATGCCACTATATTGAGTCTATTGGTGATATAACTAGTGAATTTTGTAATTTTTTGGAGGTAGCATAGTCACCTAGTGAAGCAGAAAAAAAAATAGTAGCTCATCCCTCAACTAAAGTCAAGTATCGATCGATGGTCCATGTAGTTTTCAAGCTTATTTAGCTAAAAACCTTCTCTCCAATCTTGGTGTAGCATGTACTTCCTCGGTGGCTCTCCAAGGTTGCGATTCACGTTGTTGAGAACTAGTCTTTCTATGAAAGCACCAAGCATATTGAGTTGGATTGTCATTTTATTTGGGACAAGGTCAAGCATCTCGATCTCCAGCTTCACTAAGTTTCAACTACTACTCATTTGGCATACATACTTCACTAAGGCTTTGTCTCATCACCCTCCCTCTACTTTCTCTCCAAGGCAATGTAGGGGAAAGCTCTCTTCGTATATAGTTTACTGTATCATTATTAGCCTTAGTTTTAGTCTCACATCAAAAAATTCTAAGAAGGGAGACATACTCCCTCCTGTGTATCGTGCTCATTCTTTCCAAAAATAAAGACCATTATTTGAGTCAACTTCATAACAAAAATGAAGGCAGCTAAGTGTTAGGAATCATCATTTTTCGTGATAGCTGAGAAGGAAATCATTCATAGAATTAAAACATGATGCTGAAGTAGAGTACTTTTTGAGTACTTTATGATCACATGTTATCTTTGAAGTTGTTCTATAAGACTACTATAAGACCAGCCATGCTTTATGGGTCAGAGGATCATAGACAATTAAGAAACATAAAGAAAATTAGTGTAGTCGTAATGAGATGATAAGACAGATGAGAGACAATACATCTAAAGATACGAAAAGAATAAGCATACTTATTGGAAGTTAGAGGTGGCCCTAATTAAGGCAAAGATGAGATAAAATCCTTCAACTGATTTATGTATGTGCAACGCAAACTAATTGATTTTTGTAAGGACTGATAATATTGTAGTTGAAGGAGCCACTAGGACTACAGGTAGGCCTAATCGAACATAGATTGAAGATTTAAAGGATATTATTTTTGTAAGTCTCACATAAAACATGGTCCTTAATAGAGATGAATGGAAGAAAAGGAATCAAAAACAACCCACCCCCAAAAACATTGGGATAAATGCTTTGTTTGTTTCCCTGTCAAAACTTCAAGGGATCTAGGGAAATTCACCATGTTTGAAAATTCCCGACTCGTTTGCTAAAAATAATGAAAACCTATGTTGTCGGACATGGATACGACATGGTAAGTACACGACGACATGGATAGGAACTATATTGGAGTGTCCTAGTGTATTTTGGAGTGTCAGTGGTGTTTGATACATGTCCACGGAGTGTCCGATACGTGACCGACACGACATGCCCACATTTTTGGAGTGTCCATGCTTCCTGAAAACATTTTGTTTTAGACAAGAACCTGGACAAATCACCATTCACCAAAAAACATTGTATCAGAAAGAAGATAAAAAAATACTATTTATTTTCGTATCTCCAAGCATTCTGGTAACCGTGCATGAATCAATGATATTTAAATACAATAAGCTCAGCATGTGATTTTCTGCTCAAGAAAGTTGTCTTGCTTCAACATCATGAGTCCATGACTATTGTATAACTCAGCAAATGCTTCCCTTGATACTGAAATTTCACGTTAGACTCATCCAAGTAAAAAATATTGATGATTCCCTTTAGAACGAAAGAACTGATGCGTCTAAGTTTCACTTTCAAAACTACAAAAAGAGTTATTATTTTCACAGACGAATACCTAGCTCATATCTGATATTAGATACAACATTGCTATATTTATAGAAGTTGGACACCAAGAAATCTCTCCATAGCAGAAAAATCACTATATACTGTACCTTGTTAGCAGTCGGACAGGACCAACTTCTACACCTTGCCGAGCACGTGCAGTCACTCTGTTGAAACATAGCCACTCAGGCAAAATAGGTAGTCCTTGTTCCATGTTGACCACAAGCTACAATATGGTGGTTGTAACAGTGTAATGAGATGGGGAAATGAATTCTACAGAAAGTACTCATGTAAAAAGGACAGGATCAAAGAACTGACCATTGGGGATCCATGATCTCCTGAACCGGTGTAAACACCTTCTAGTTTTGCGATCAGCATGTCATCATGAGTGTTGCCACTGCATTTTAACCAACATAACCAAATATGAAAGATGAAAATCTTAATAAATAGCACAAGATTAAGAGAATGTCAACCAAGGAGAAAAATCTAACAGACCTAGCGGTTAACGGGCTGTTGTAGAAATCTCTGATGATGGGAGTTCCTTTATCGTCACGAGCCCCAGCATGCTAGAAGTTACTAAATTGAGTTAGGACATTTCAGAAATGGAAAGCAGGTCAAAATAAAGAAGTATGAGAAATTTCTAGAAACTTCAGCAGAAGAGCTTGAATGCACACCGTGAACACAAAATTGATGGCATAGTTTACATATATCATGACAAGTTCCACATGTACAGCAAACAAAACTTTCGGAGACACAAAAAAAGATCCCAATACTTCCACATGTTACAAGGCAACAAGCATATGGAAGTTCGATAAAAGATCATGAGAATCAGTACATGGAATATGAGTCCAGCTGTTCCACTCCACTTGGGTCTGAAAGGCCGACTGAATTCAATTCCAGCTGTGACTCGTCCGATCGTTACACCACCCTGCTGGTACCCATGAACAAGCGTTCCTGGCGTTCTTGAATTCTGGCACAGGAAAGAAAACAGACCATAAATATGTATTATGGATTATATTAAGACAGGATTTGCTGTATCAAGGTTTAAGACTACCTGAATCATAATTGATCTAGATGTCCTCTTATCATCGCCTTCAATCCATGGGTCCGTATAATTTATCCGAAATATGGAATCAATTTGCCCTCTTTCTAATGAAAGATTAAGTTTTTGGTTCCTCCCAAAAACATTCCTATGGGAATAGGCAAAGCTGCAAGAATATATCTAGTATGAGCTAAACAACAAATGACTCTTTCATAAACAGACCAACTTTGAGACATTAACAGAAACAACACGTGTAAGCTCAATTATATTGATGTTATATTCAGATTACATATCATCAGAAAGGCAATAATAAAGAATCTTGAAACCAGTCTTGATTAGCACTAGTATCACAGGATAATGTGAACTCTTCAACTAACTAATCAACATCATTATCTAAGATACTTCGTTTCAGAATAACGTCAACTTTAGATCATGGCTAAGTGTCAGGAAAGCTCCACATGATGTTCTATACAAGCTGATAACCTATCTTCAACACTCCACAGCTTTTGGCCAGATTCATCGACTACGCACTATGATCAAAGAGAGGACTCTTTTATAGCAAGTAAATATCGTGGTGTCATAGACTCGAGCATGTTTTTTTTTATAAAACCAAAATACAACTGCAACAAATAAAATATTAATTGCAAAGACAAACAACCGTAATAAAAAATACCAAAAGAGATCAGCATCCAAAATCAAGAAAGCACATTATCAAGAACCACTTGGTTAAGGTCCCAGAACCAAGGTTCTGGATATTGGATATCAGACCCATAAGGTTGGGGTCGCCATACAGAAAACCGGTTAACAGATGATATACCGGGGAGATATGACTTCGTGGTGGTATAGAATAATACTTCACTTCATATACGACATGTATGACAAATTTCACAATATTAATAAAAATATAGTAGAATTAGTCGAGTGTCATTTAGATTTTAGACTATGGCTCTACCCACATGTACATATTCTAAGTCACACTAAACACTAATGAAGCATTCGTACTCTAAAGCAGGTTTTTCTCTTTTTTCTTTTTTGTAACTGGATTTAAAACCAAATGATCCAACCCACACTGAGTTAGGCCGATAAATTTGTAGGTTCAGCCAAAATATTGATGTGATTGATATATCTGCCGGATTAGCATGAATACCGTCGATACGGGTCATGACCAACTTTCTCATACCATCCGTCATATCGTATCGATCTCCCTTTGAAAATAATATACTGGCCAGTATGACTGATATCTGTAACAGGGCAGAATTTACATACCAAAAAAATCATTGTTTTAACCATCAATATGGGTCACAACCATTTTTTTTTCATATTGTCAGTCGCATCATATTCATCTCCCTTTCAAAATGATATACCTGCTGGTATGGACTAGAACAGTACCTAGAACTTACATACCAAAAGTCATTGTTTGGAAAACAGGTTCAACCATTGAACCGGTAAACTCAAACTTCCAACGGTTGAAATGGTCCGACCGCTTGAACTCTTCAGTTCAAAGACGCAAAATTATATAAACTATGTTTTAATATTTACATTTTATATTGTAAAGTAGTGTAATACTTAAGTTGTAAAAGGGAAGTTACTATATCATTCATTACAGTGTGTGTGTGTGTGAGAGAAATATATATATATATATATATATATATATATATATATATATATATATATATATATATATTAATAATTTTGTGACCTATTAATGAAAAATATAGAACTATACATAGACTTCTTACTAAGTTGTATGTACAAACTTACTACATTAGCTCGAGTCCTCTTGCATTTTTTTAGAAAAAGGAAAGGAAAAGTATATAATGGTTGGAAGATAGAAATAGCAATTGGATAGAATATGTTACTATAGCTGCACAAATATAAACGGAATATAAATCGAGCAGAACAAGGCATGTCGCTTATTGGTTAGAACATTGGTAACTATACTTTTTATCTTTTCGTGTTTTGTTGCCATCACCAATGTTCTAAAAAGCGCTAGGCGGACTCGGTGCGGTGGAGGTCCGCCTAGCGCCTAGCCCGCCTAGGCGGCCGCCTAGAAAAAAAAAAAAAAAAAAATTGAAATTTTTGAAATTTTGAATTTTGAAATTTGAAATTTCAATGTTCTAAAATCCAAATACTATCTTAAAACCCAAACAAATATCCAAAATACAACTAAGAATAAACAAAATCAAAAAAAAATTCAAAAAACCCGCCGTCTAGGGGCGCCTAGGCCCGCCTAGGGTCCGCCTAGGCCCGCCTAGGGGCGCCTAGGGCCCGCCTAGCCGCCTAGCCCACCGCCTAGGGGGTTTTCGGTGCGGTGGGCGGGCGCCTAGCGCCTAGGCCGATTTTTAGAACACTGGCCATCACAATTTTGTCAAAAGCCGATAGTTCTTTACGCTTTCGAGAACTGGCCGGTTTGGATGAACTGTGATCGAGCGACCGGTTTGGTTGAACCGTGACCAGGTCGCTCGGTTCAAGCAGTTCTAAAGGTTTGAACCGGATTCAGCCATTAAAACGGTCTGAACATGTGAACTAACCCGGCAAGTTACCGGTTCATAGACCAACCGGACCAGTTTTTATGACATTGCCAAACATGTGTTCCTCAATCGAGCAAAACTATTCTTAGTAACCTTATAGCAAGATTCCGGTGTCAGTATCAGGAGTATCGATATCAGCAGTATGATTCAATGGGTTTTTATCAGACTTTCGGAGATTTTGATTTCAAATTCAAATAATAATAAATTTTGTGTAAAAAATCTAGAAAAATATTTGAAACATTTATGCATAATTTTATGTATTATTTGTTGATTGATGTTAGCTTTAATATTCGGCATTATTGAATCCTACACCCGCAATAGATACTATTTTTTGTTTAGTTGCTTTTATACAAAGTACACCCCCGACAAATAGTTTCGAATGGAATGTAGGAAAAATGTAGTCAATTTATAAATATACAACATCAATAGATGGTGATGGTAATGTCTGCCGATAATTAATATCGTCGGCACAATATCATGTAGGTCTTCGACACAACCGAATCATTGTGTTGACATTTATTTTCGTGTTCTCTTACAGTTTATTTATTTGGTCAACTGACCATGAAAGAGAGTCACAATGTCGGTAGCAACCAATATTGGCTGGTATCAGCAGGCGCAAGCCAAAACAATATATTGGTTTTGGCCGATACTACGAACCTTGCTTTATTGGTCATACAAACACTAAAATAATGAGCAAACTCAAGAAAAACAGCAATAGTAGTTGTTCTCGTAGAGGCTAATAAACAAAATCATACAAATATATGCATTATCAAGGACCACTTGGTTGTTTTCTAAGAACTTCCACACCAAAAATAAGCTCCTTGTTGTAGAACATTTTATTGACAATAACCTATATATGTAGGTAATGATGCGTACATCTCGGCCCTCTTTAGACCATGCATAAGTGGGGAGTCTCGAGGCACTAGGATGCCCGTTTTACATCATGTACTCATAACTAGTGATCTTCAATAAGAGAAGCAACAATATTTGCCTTGTCCAAGTTAAACTATCATAACTAAATACTCGTGTAGAAAACAACGGACACCTTTTTATCAATTACTAGATTTCTCTAAAGAAAGATACACGAATAGGATAAATTGCAGTAAACCCCTCTAATGTTTTCTCCATTTACATGTAGCCCTATATATGTAGGCAATAACCTATATATGTAGGTAATGATGCGTACATCTCGATCCTCTTTAGACCATGCATAAGTGGAGAGTCTCGAGGCACTAGGATGCCCGTTTTACATCATGTACTCATAACTAGTGATCTTCAATAAGAGAAGCAACAATATTTGCCTTGTCCAAGTTAAACTATCATGACTAAATACTCGTGTAGAAAACAACGGACACCTTTTCATCAATTACTAGATATCTCTAAAGAAAGATACATGAATAGGATAAATTGCGATAAATCCCTCTAATGTTTTCTCCATTTACAGGTAGCTCTACCATTAGTATCTTTGCATGGTTAGTACAACAACTTAACTCAAAAGTGTTTCATGGGAGTCCAAGTGAGTTTCAGACAATATTGTTTTGGACACTTTTGCCTTTGTTTAGGGCTAGAAAACTCCACATTTAAGTTTTTAAAAATCCCTCATTTTTTCACTATGTTCTCCATCTTAACCAATTCCACTCTTTCTCAATTTCATCATAATTTTCTACTATAGCTTCCTAAATTCGCCCAAGGATTAATACAAAATTGTTGTTTATATGATAGGGTATTAGTATGGAATTAGGGTTAGGGTTGTCATGGATTATTCTTTCTGTGATTTTTGTGATGTTTACTACTCCCAGTTAAAGATTGGGTTCCAAGAACAAGAATAATAGATTTTCCATGATCAGGCTAGGCTAATAAACAAAATCAGGTAAATACATGCATTATCATGTACGACTTGGTTGTATTCCAAGAACTTCCACACCAAAAATAAGCTCCTTGTTGTAGAACATTTTATTGACAGTAACCTATATTGGGGGTAAGGGTGCGTACATCTTGACCCTCTCTAGACACTGCGTAAGTGGGAGCCATAACTAGTGATCTTCAATCAGAGAAGCAACAATATTTGCCTTGTCCAAGTTAAAGAATAGATACATGTCTATTATAACATGCATATATAGTCACCTCATAATATAACCTACAATGGACCATGACGAAAGTAATATTGCTTTCTCAAGTCTAGAACTATCATTGTTCTAAAAATCGGCCTACGCTAGGTGGCCATGCCCCGCCAAGAATTCTGCCAAAATCGGGCCTAGGCAGTGTGGAGCGGGCCTAGGTGGCATTTTGCATCAAAAAAAACAGATCTACGATTTTATTTCCATTTTTTTTGGGCGGGAGGGGGGGGGGGGGGGGGGGGGGGGGGGCGACCGCCTAGATCTAGGCGGGCTAGGCGCTACGCGGCAAGTGCCCACCCGACTAGCGCCTTTCACAAGCTTAAGAACTCTATAAATAACTTTTGGCCCCAAGTATTCCCATTCAGAACACATTTCTAACCATGCTTGCAACTATGCAAAACCTAAACAGAGGCTACCCATCACGCGCACAAGTATTGTGCGATATATGACACACACACACATATGGTTCCCTTTGGATGTGCCCATGCTCACTAAGCTAGTGTAACGTGATTCAGCTAAAGACAGGTATTTTGCATGCATTATTATAGCTATCGTTATGTCAATCGTGGTTAGATTCCACACACAGCTACAAAGTAAATCGGTGCCTCCTGTCTGACATGTATCGGGCACAACACAACACTGCAAATACACTAGGACCACCAAAACAATGTTGTGTGCTCCTGTCGACATGCCCGCATTGTGTCGTATCGGTCTTCCTGTCCCTGCAATATAGGATACACACTACACTGGTACGCTACTTTCCTGGTATGTGACATGAGGGGATATGCTTACCCGGTATACTATTTGGGCTCCCGAATTCGAATAAGAGCGAGCAGTTTGTGTGTATGTATGTGTCTCCATTAGGAAAGAATTCATACTGTATCCTACAGCAATATGCTCCTATAAGCTTTATCTCAGCAATTATTTAGTTTATCCACTTTTCTAATGTTGTTGATAGACATCTTTTCCGAAAAATAAATGAACTTCCAAGTTTTAAAATCCAAATCGGAACCCACTGCATTTGGGGTACTGGCTTCTGGGATGTTGTCCCAAAGGATACTTGGAGCCCCATAATACTGGCATAGTCAAGGAAGGGTCTGAAGGAAGTTTCCCACATAAATGGAGACATCTGGTATTTCCATATGCAACACAGGTGAAACCAAACAATGAAACCTACAGTAGAAGGTTTATCGACTGATTGATATCAAGGAAACTTAGAGGGTAAGACCTCCTCGTCTGCTAAGGAATCGACTGTTCCAGGTCTGCACTTCTCAGAATACTGCAGACCGGCTATACCTGGAGAGATCACCAGGTCCTCAAAGAGACGTAACAAGATATATAGTAACATGCCTATGAAACAGAATATAACAGCAGATAACATGTGCTAACTACTACAACATCTACATATATAATCGCGCATGTGAGAACATCTACGAGAATGTGAACTGCTGGATAAACGAATGCAAATGCCTAGGTTCCTCAATGAACTCGTGGCTAAGAATCAAACCATAACCCCTCGTGGGCCTCTTAGGTTAACAACAAATAACGACAGTAGTAGAATTTAGCCGTTGGACCCGCATGACAATTTTATATTTCAGAGTGGTCAGATATAATTTGATCATAGGCGGTAAAAAAAAGAAGCAGAATAATGTACGTTTACAAAATGGCCATATGGACCAGATGATTGGATTTTGGCATGATAGAATGTGAAAAAAAAAATTCTCTACTTACCTCCCAATCAATCCTGAGAGAGGGCCATTTGTTATCCTGCATAAAGCGCAAACTAATCAGCACAACTTTAGCTCCAAGTCTGTAGCCACAGTTCAAAATAGAAGATAGACTGATGCTTTCATGTATCCCAACTTACCCACTTGAGATGCCACCACCTGCAGAAAAACCACCACTAGGGCGCTCGACAAGATTCATAACAAGATCAACTTTGCGAGTGTCTGCAAATACCACCGATAACCAATTATCAGAACTCTGAAGTAGTTGAAGTAAATGCAGGACAAACATGAAGAAGCCAGTAGTTCTTTCCGTTCAGCGACTATGATATAGCGTCAACGGGAATGATGAACACAGGTAGTCACTTGCAACATTGCGAGACTTTGTATACCAGACAAACACAGAATTGGGAACCCTGTGATTTCGTATTGGCATTGAACATTCACTGTCATATGTTATTTGTTTCACTTAAAGTGATTGTCTCGCCCAAACTCCAGAGAAATACAAAACACAAGGAAAACATATAAAACAGAACTTGAAATCTCCACCACAAGAAAAGACACATGACCCACTTTTTTTACTGTGATTGTCTCGCCCATACTCCACTGAGTAAATATTATCAGATTTTTTTTATGCATTGTATCTAATCTATTTTGCAATATTGATCGATGTGCCACCTTCCAGATGGTTAAAATTATTTATTGAATTGAGACAATGTTATCCTTTAGCTCCATAGTCTATATTATTTGGAAATCCTTGTGTGACGTATGATGGTGGTATTTCCTGGAAAGGGCATGGTGATCCATTTGCCACTTGTGGTATGCCAATGGTAGTATATGACTGTATTCTTCTTTAAAGCTAGTTAAAGCAGCAGGAGAGATGGACATGATGAACAATTGTTCTTTCATAAGCGGCCAGGATGTTAACTGCGCCCTCATTTTTTAAGTTAATTTGTAAGGGTCATCTTCAAATATCTCAAATTTGTTGGCCATGAAGGAAAGCACTAGCACTCTAAATTGCTTGGATTTTGACCCTATTAAGAAGCTGATTCAGTAGCAGATTGCAGGATGGAAATCTTGTAGGCTCTCCACGATGCAAAAGATAACACTTGCCAAATTTTCTATTCAGGCAATACCTACCTACCTCGTTCATGTGGTTAGCTTTCCGTCTTTGTTCAATTTCAGTGGTTTCCTGATAAAACTAGAGGTCCGAGGAGTCGTGCACAGAACTAAATAGAGAGTTGCCAAATAAACCATCTATGTATAATATGTGAAATAGATGCATAAGGATAATGTGTTCCGCTTGGAATACAATGCTACCGTCAAAGAAACTTGTCCAACAGGATGGACCACAAAAACAGCAGTAGTAAGTGCAAGTGGAGCTGAGTATCCAACAGCAATCCAAGGATGCATTTCCAGATGGAAACCAAGGTCCCATCAAAATAAACAGTCATCAATTCTGAAGGCTTAAACAAGCGAAATAGTGAACAGAGTTGCTGAATTGGAATGAATTGTATTTCTAAAGTAGAAGGCATTGGGATCAAACGACCGAAATCTTTCTAACATGCACCACGGAAAGCTGCTTATGGGGGGACTTGTCCCATCCTAGTCCATACAACTGAGGTTATTCACCAATAGTATAATCTACCTCTTTCTTCATCAAATTGTAAAGCACAAAATGGTTCTTCATGTGCATGAAAGATTGTGCATGGATCAAACTTGTGAAATCTAGACTTACTTTGCAAGTAGGGTGATTATAACAAGACCTGGACGGCAGAGGATCCTTGGATGTTGGGTCTCATCAGTCCAATTAAGAGAGGGCCAACTTTTGCTATCTTGAGTTAACTGGCAAAGTCTCCAAGCTTACATCCCATGGGATAATGGAACTTACACTCCAAGACTTTTTGGTGTATATTTGTATATTAGTTCTCCAACTCGGTTCTGTGGTACACTTTACTGTTTTGGTCAATTTAGCTACTTAGTTCAAAATTCAACTCAATAATTATGTCATCAAGAAAAAAAATACTTATTGAAAACATAATAAAATTCAAAGCTCATTGCTTCATTCCATTCAATAAGATAAAAGTTGATTCATAATTGTGCATCATGAACTATAACAGACATCCAGAAAAATTAACTACTGTGCCAGACTTTTATCATTTAATAAGACAAAAGTCAATTTGGTACAATTCCTTCAATAAGATAAAAGTTGATTCATAATCGTGCATCATGAACTATAACGAGACATTCCAGAAAAATCAACAATTGTGCCAGACCAAAACATGAATGTCAAAAGACTTAACATTCATACAAAATAATAAAACCAGCGTAAACATTGTGTCCTCATCTCTTCTTTCCATGAGCAACACGCAAAACAAGTGGCGGCTCATGAGTCATGATTTATGAAGAAATGAAGAAACAACTACAGTAAGAACCAAACAGTCCGGATTCATAAGAACTGTGTAGCTACATAGCCACAAATTAACAGAAAAACTCAAGCTTTTTTCCAACTTTTTCTATCTTTGAAAGAATCTTCTGCAAAAGCAAGTTTACAATGAGATTTGATTGTTATTTTTGGATCCGGGCAGATTTAGCAACCGGAATCAATTACCATAATGATCCAGATCGAGTACCAAAACGATCCAGATCACAAATGTGCCACGAATTGGTGGGTTGAATGGGAATGGGGTCCAACAGGTGTTAGGGTATTCCTGATAACTATGAGCACAACTGAAAGAAAGTCTTAGAAAAATTGGCAACACCTTAATAAGGGTTTACCTTATATTGGAAAATGGTGTAAATATCATGTATAAATGAGAAACATAATTCATAGCTTTCATGTCAATGGGGGCAATATTGACTAATGCAAATTGGATAATAAAGGTTATGATGATAAGAGTTTTAGCAAGAACTTGTGTTCTTCATCCGCCAGTTGTACAATTTTAAATGTAGCTGTTTATACTTCCAGAATTGCATTATTATACTTTCCTCGAGAAAAACCATCTAAGAACAATCAAATGGAAAGGTGTGGTATATAATATTGTAGTCAAGTGGATTCTGATGTTTGAGGATTATATTTAACCTAGAAGATATTATTCAAGCTCTGGAGAACATGTATGACTCTATACAGAAAAAAAAAACACACACACATTACGAATAGGTGTGGTATATAATATTGTAGTCAAGTGGATTCTGATGTTTGAGGATTATATTTAACCTAGAAGATATTATTCAAGCTCTGGAGAACATGTATGACTCTATACAGGGGGAAAAAAACATTACGAATAGGATGTGGAAAAAATCAATCAGGTAACAGAAAAGATTTTTGACAATGCAGCCGGCTCATAATCTTGGTAAAACCATTTAAAGCTCACTAAGATAGTATAAAGTTTAACATCAATTATGAATGTAAAAGAGAGTGCAAGGGAAATTTTACATGAAGAAAAAATTATGAAGGAACAGTTAAAAAGAAAGAGCAAAATGAAATTCACCTCCAGCTGGTTGTGGAATAATTGTAACATCTTCCATAATTCCCATTGTTAGTATTGTCTCTACGTCTCTTTTTCCTTGTAGCAAACTGTAAACCTACAGTAATATAAAGATGTTGAAGAGTGAAGACAAAGTATCTTCATAAGATAATGCAAAATGACATGGCTCTACCTGAAATTAGACTCGGAGGTAATAAAACTATGTACTCAATGTAGGCTTTTATCACATATTTAATAACAGTTAGAACAATATAACAGAGAGTAGATAAAATGGTTTCATGCCACCTCTTTCAGTATACATATAGATGGCATTTGAATAACTGTTTTTCATATATGTGAGTTGTAAGAAACTATAAACTCGGAACAGGATTGGAAGAATTTGCTTGAACTAGCTATAAGGGAGTATTCCTATTCTGCTCTGGTGACTTAAAACTTACATTGCATAGATTGTAAATTGTTAAAACTACTCCATTAATTATATATTACAGCCTCTTACTGGAACCAAAAACCTTAGCATAGCATAACTGAAATTTTCTTTTGTCTAATAGGTTGCCAACCTGACAGGTTAACTTCCTAGATAACTATCATGACTTGCTAGGGTAACAAAGTTGGATCACTTCTCTATAAGTAACTGACTATTAAACCTTATCCAGCAGTTTAGGGAGATTTTTTACCTAAGCCCATAAGATTGTACCAAAGTACCAGGGGCCAGTACTAGTAATTGGGGACATGATGTCCTCATCACAGATATATATAACCTCAAACCAAGGTTTGCAGTTTCGGCCAAAAACCGATAAATATCAGCCATATTGTGTGATTTTTGGCATGCCTGATATGATACTTCCCCCTATATCACCCCAACCGTACTGGATGATACTGAAATTATGGCTCCCTTTTTCAGCAAATCAGTGAAGAAAAAAAATTAAGAGAAGCATTGCAAAAACAATGTCCAACACAATAATTTATATCGTGCCAAAGACAAATATGCTAGTGTGTGTCAATAAAAGTCATTATCACAATGTAAACCATTAGCATTTGACAGAATTGTATACTATAAATCCACAATGCCATTCATCTTATACTATTCCACTCAAAACTGAGTAAACTACTTTTGTCTAAGCAAGTAAAATAAACAATATGTATTGCGGGTGAATAACAAAGTAATATTAAATATTTTGTCCATTTAAAACTAACAAATAACACAAGATTACGCCTAAATGTATCGAATATTTTCTAGCTTTTAAAATAATTTCATAAAATGTATTATGTATCTGAAACTAAGAAATCCGAAACCGATATCATAACAAGGGTCTGAAACTGATTCGAATATTGCAAACCTTGGCCTCAAACCTCATTCGCTGGAATTTGGTGCAATGTCAGGGTCTTTAACAAAGTAGAGGGAAGCATCCAATTTTGTGACTACATGTTTTACTTTATTTGAGTTGTGTAACTTTCTCACTTTTCTACTTTCTATTAGTAAAGTTGACGAGAACAATTGGACGAACAAAATCTGCAAAAACCTTGAGGCTTGGGGCCAGAAAGAGGACTGGGTTTGGCGTAAGAGGGAAAAGAGAACAGTTGGAAGAACAAAATATACAATTCGAGGACTTAGTACTTAATAATTCTTCCATCAAGAGTTTGGCAGTAAGAGGGAAAAGAGGAATTTATACACAAAATTCATGAGGACTATATTTGACATTTCATACAGTTACTTTCTTACGCAGTGTTTTATCGCCATGATGATCATGTTTATAATGTTCAATATAGTATAAAAGTTTGTTGCAACAATAATGTGGGACAGAAAACGCTACACTTACCTACGAAACTTTTTGGAGATATGGATTAGGCATAAAACATAATAAAATTTAAAAAATTTAAAAGACTGTAAAAAGCTACTCATTTAACTAAAGTTTAGACTTTCCTAGATGAATACTCGAGGTTTCCTTTCTTTAACCCAAGTGAAACATAGATCCAATTTGACTACCATTAAGAACGTGATCAGGCCTTGAAGCGTACCTTGAGCCACTTTAACCTTCTAAAGTCGTTAGAGCCTTAACTTCATAAGCATCGTCTCACAGAACAAGCCTCTAAGACTAATCATGAGTTGTCACTTGATTCTTGAACCCAACAAGAAATTAGCAGAAGTATCAGTGATCAGATACTACTAAGCATGTCAGGTTCAAATCTCAAATATCATAGTAATCTTCCTCTACACCTTACTTCACCCTATTAAGCAAAGATGGCTCACTTAAAGCATAGATGGCTCCAGTAAATACATCAGCCACCTTTGATTCGTCCTTTTCTATGTCAATTATGAAAACAACATATTGAAGGATTTTTGTCACTTGATCAGGTCACAACAAAGGGATTAGCCAAAACTACTAAGAAACATATGCTACAAATAATAATCACAATTACCATATGTAGGAGAACATCAAATAAAATCAAAAAATTAGCATGCCAAATTTCGAGGATGTCTCCTTCTCATTTCCCTAACAGTATTCAATAACTTCACATATAATTACTGGTTCCAACTGTACAAACATACATTTTCACCTCAAAAAAAAAAGTTTGAAGATCCTGCAGTGACAACAGTATGTGTCATCTACTTTAAAGGATATGTTGTTTGACTAACATATATCCTATCAACTAAAAACAAAAATTTACAACAAATCAAAAAATAAAGTATCGAAGGAGAAAACTACCAAAAAATAAAGTACTGAAGGAGAAAACTACAAAAGAAACAATAACTCGAACTTTCTAAAAGTTCAACAATGAACAAATTCCTGAATGCAAGTGAGGTAAATAGACAGAAGAGAGTAGATGTTCAACCTGTCCTTTCTTTGTTGTGAGTTGTCGGAGTATAGTCTCGGGTCTTGTTTTCCCAGTAGTAGGCTCACCACTGGAGAAATCAATAGACAGATATAATTACAATAGCAATAGTACCAAAACATGAAGCTGTGTTAGCAACAATAAACGCCATATGGAGATCTTTACGTTTTTCTATCAAGAAATCGTACTGTGATGTTATTGACCTCAGCTTCAGCTACTTGTAGTCTAAGTATTCCTCCGGAAAGAATCTCAATATCTGAAACCTAAGACAATACAGGACAGGTCATATTGTCTTCAGTTTATGCAATTCAAAATAAGGTTCAGTAGTCAGCTGACAAGAAAAGAACAAATGGACTTTCAGCAGTCACTAAAAATCAAATTATATAGATAGGAGCACGAACCAAACCAAATAGGCCACGTTCTGTATACCATCCATTGATGGATTTGATTACCTCATCCAAATGTCGTATATTGACTATTTTTCCTGCATGACTTGGACACCAGATGTTTAAGTCAATGAAAGCCTTATCAGCATAATCTAGAATATAGCAGAATTTAAAGAAACAGATTAATTTTTAACTTCTCAAAAGAAAGGTTGTATAGCATCAATCAATTTGTTATTACCTATGAAGCATAGGTACCGGTACGAGTACCCGGTATGGTACGTACTGGGTACGTTGATGCGGCAATTTCTAAAAGTCCAGGTACGGGTACGGACATATCTATATGTGTGTGTGATGCATCTTCATTTACGACTTCATAAGAGTAAAACTAAATTTCTTCATCATAGTCATCAAATGAATTTTAGTCTAAAACTATGTAGATTAAGTTTAAAAATATAGAAAGCTTGATTCTATACCAAAGCTATATTTTAAAATATATCCAATGACTTATACTACAAAGTACCCACAAAGTACCAAAAAGAGTACCCTCAAAGTACCCAAAATTAAAATTGAGAATACAAATAAATAAAATTTTGGGTACTTCTGCATTAAGCACCCAGGAGTACCCTATAAGTACCTGATACAGGAACGCCTTTCTAGATGGAGTACCCGTGCTTCATAGGTTAGTACATAGTATGTGAAATGGTAGTTCACCCACATCAAAGTGACATAAGCATTTCCATTTTCAAGGAAAAAGCTAAGAAATGTCGTAACTCAGAATAAAAATTGTGGGCACAAGTTGTTGTGAATTGGAACTCCAAGAACTAGTAGAATTCATAGAATTATAACTCATGGAATTGCAATTCGAATTCTGTGTTTGATCTAACATACTATAATTTTTGAATTCTAATTTCAAATAGTTCAATCTTGTTGGTTGGCTTAAGAGGTTTGTTACCTTTACAAGGTTAATTATAAGTTTTATTAGCCTCTGAACAATTTTGAGTGAAGTTATCATTGCACACATGGTAGTCCCATTAGAGCCTGTTTCGCTAGAGGGATCTCATGAATCTCACTGGATCTCAGATCCATGAAACTAATATGACCATATTTTTACTTGGTTATAGTTCAGTTCATAAATGATATATGACCATATTTTACAGGTTTATAGTTCAGTTCATATATGATATATATGATAAAAAATTAAATATATTACACAAAGTTCAAGATAACATCGCAACTTCACTTCAGAAAAAGGTACTAGTACTAGTACAAACAAATTCCCTATTGTAGACTGGTTTCCAGATTAAGGAAACGCTAGCTAATGCATCGCATCAATTTACTACATAAAATTCATGGTGTATTTCTAAAACATATTGGTATATCTACCTACCTGCCAATCCGAAAGGTAGATCTACCTACCTACCAACTAGTCAACTAGGTTTTATGGCATGACCCTCTCATGCTTATGACCATGGCTAGAAATTTGGCACCAACATAGAGGGTTGACGTCATGTCGACAGCCAGTCACAAAATTTGTCCAATCTTAAACGGAGCCTTCTTATGCTCCATCGCCGACCCTATTCTAATGGGAGAAGGCTTGGACAATGGATGATGATGATGGATTTTTGTACAACATACTGCTTTTGTTAACTTATTCATGTGGTCTCTAACATATGAATTTAGGTTCTTAGAAAAAGGACTTAGAAGTCTATGTAGAGGATACTAGTACGGCACATATGCAAGTATACCATCGGATTCTTTTAAAGAAACACCTAATGAAGTTAGATAAGCGTTTGTAATATTGTATTAATGTAAACATCCAACCCACTTCCAATTTCGCCATCTTGCTTTCTATTTCACTCACCAAAGAGATCAAAGGGAGGTACAGATGAAAAATATTAGGAAATATGGCTTGACTATTTTTTGGTTTTGCTTGTGTTGGTGGGGGTTGAATCGACTAGAGGATTTGGTAACTGGTACAGTGGGCCTAGGACATTGGGTTGGAAATATACTAGTCATTCAACCCCATAATTAACTAGATATAACTGGGCAGCCAATATTTTGTTAACCCGTTGTTTCGATATCGGAGAGGCATATGACACTGGAAATAAAACGATATAAAGGACCCTGTGACCAATAACTAGATCCTTGAAATTTTGCTTCTTTTAAGATGGATTTGATTAGGTCCACATTTCAGATCTAATTCATTCTTTTGGTTGGTTTCAAGGGTGAGAGGAGTGCATTTGAGATCCAGGTTGGAGATCCATGAATCTATTGTTTGGGAATATGGAGATCCAGGTTGGAGATCCATGACCTATTGACAGATTTATGCCGTTGATGTACAAATTTTGGACAAAAAAAGGTAAAGAAAGTTGCAATCTATAGTCTAGGGGAACTTCAAGACCTACTCCTTCATTGCATGAGCTTAAACTGCATCTCAAAAAGGTAGCTCACCCCACCTGCCTAAGAGGCCGCCTAGGTTTTATGGCATGACCTATAATGCTCATAGCTATCTTGGCTAAGAATTAGGCACCAACATGGAGAGTTAATACTAGGTCCACAATCGAACATAAAAAAAATTGTCAAAACTTTTATAGGGCTATCATATGCTCCATAGCCGACCCCATTCTGGAAGACTTTGATGGCAATAATGAAGCATCAATGATATGTACAATGCAGACCAATGAACGGACCATCTAGGAGTGGTAAAATGCTAGTTAATGTAGCTACTAAAACTTCGTAGCCGAACTTAGGATTGAGGCGGTAAGAAGGATATGATTTTGGTTGATGTTTATAGAGGATATGGCCCCTAACAGATCTAAATAGAAGAAACGGCTAAAATTTTGTGATAAAGACTTGGATGTTGTTGTAATAATCATGACATCAACCTCCCTACCGTGGATCCATCGTGACATGCATCCTCCACATACTTTGGAGTCAAGAGTACATGGAACCTTAAGATGATAAAAATTTCTACAACCAACAAGGAATTGCTTTCATCTCTACGACACATTAAGCAAAAGATATCAAAAGGAATGGCTAAAACATTGACATCTTATTTTCCTAATAGTAACAAATGGTGTTTATAGAGGATATGGCCCCTTACAGATCTAAATAGAAGAAACAGCTAAATTTTGTGATAAAGACTTGGTTGTTGTTGTAATAATGATGACATCGACCTCCCTACCGCGGATCCATCGTGCATGCATCCTCCACATACTTTGGAGTCAAGAGTACATGGAACCTTAAGATGATAAATTTTTCTACAACCAACAAGGAATTGCATTCATCTCTGACACATTAAGCAAAAGATATCAAAAGGAATGGCCTTCTTGAAAACATTGACATCTTATTTTCCTAATAGTAACAAATGGTGTTATATCATAGTGTGCCTTGGGATCAAACTAGCATTGCATAACAAATCTTGACTGACAAGCCTTCTCTAATCATAATAGGGTCCTTTATTGAGCTAAGAAAGTTGTATAAAAATTCATAAAGTTATTATGGCCAGCTATAGATCTGATTTCAACCCTCTATACTAGTGATATTCCTAGCTAATGTGGTTATAAGCGTCAGAGGTTCATGCCATAAAAGAAGTAGACGGCTAGTGAGCAGTACATAGACCTACTTGTTATCCATGCAGTTTAAGCTCACCCCGGCGGTGGACCCACCCTAGGCCAAGCCCCGACCTCCCAAAAATAAAATTTTCAGTTCCCTATTATATAGGCTTGCTAGTTTTATTATTTAGTTAAAGTTCTTCAAACTTGTAATTCCGATATGGTGTCTCAATTGGTCAACTTATGTTTCTCAATCGGCAAAGCCTCACAACATATAGATGGGATTTAAAATCTTTTTTTTTTGGAGGTCATAGAGTTCAATTCCTTGTAGCCGCATTAGTAATTATTTTTTAACTTTATTTTGTATAATTTTTTTAATGCCCCCCTTAAATTCTAGGTAAGGTATTTTCACCCCCTCTCAAAAAAATGGTCCATCATTGAACTCATGCAACTAAGGAGCAATCCTCCAAATTCTTCTGGACTATAAAGAGTCCACATGAAGATGTAAGGTAATAACACCTGCTATAGAGAGTTGTGTTTATCTCTATAACATATCAAGCCAAAGCGCCAATAGGAATGGCATTTCGAATTGCTTTGCACAGTCACAAGTTCAGCGTTCCTGGATAATTTGGCGTGGTTGACATGTTCGGAATTCGGCAAACAATCGAAAAATTATGTAAAGTCAGGATAGAGCAAAAAATTCTAAATCTACAAATATATGATAGCTATATTTTATATGAATTTGAAGAAGAAAAAAATTGATAAAATTTAAAGTTATTAAACTCCAAATAAGCCTTTACTTGTGAAGAAACCTAAAAAACTGAATAATTGAACTATGTGGGGTATATCTCCATTCAAATTGTACCCATCATATATTTAAAATCGGACCCCAATTTCTAACCAAATCAAGCACACGACTATAATGAATGAATGAATGAATTAGTGATACGCTAAGACACCACTTGATTTAAAGACTTTGTAATAAACTAATGTATTGAACAACTAATGTATTGAAGAAGTAGTGAACAATTCTCAACCAAACTAATTTAGCAGTGAACAGTGTTGTTAAAGGTGTCGTCATTCGCTTTTTGAGGGTCCAAAGGATACCCCGACCCTCCTTTTTTTGGATACGGGTCAAGGTATCTTTTGGGCGTCACTCCCTTTACAAGCTCTCAATCCGCGAGGGGCCACACCACATACCCCCCTTCTCAATCAGCTAAGCCTCACTTATAACTCATTTTAACCTAATTTTGCTTTTAGTTGCAGCCCTCTCAATCGGCGAGGCCTAACAACAAACTGACAAACATTCATCATACTTTGATACACCGAAACTGCCAATGCCTAAGGACCATAGTGATCCTTGGCCTAGAGCGGGTTCCGTGAAGCTTCCCTTACTAAGCATGAAGACGCTTACCAAGATTTTAGAGAGGGAAGGCAGGGACGCCTAGGCGCCCAAAAGGCGAGAAGCGATATTTTACCCCCTATTCCAAAGGTGGCGAGGTATCTTTTCTAGGCAACGCCTAGGTAAAAAAGGTGCCAAATGTGAGATTAGGTAAATGGGGTAATTAGGTGAGCCTAGGCGCACGTCTAGGTGTGTTGGGTGTTCTATGCAGCTTTTTGGGACTTTGTTTGAAATTTTTTTGAAGGTTTATGGACTTGTTATGAAGAAGAGAAAGGATGACGAAATAAGAGAAAAATAATGAAGAAAATCTACCAATTAATTTATTTTCGATGATGATATTGATGATAATGTTCAGTATGATCTCTTATATTAGATGATGAAGATGAATGATGGATGATTCAGTAGGAAGAAGAATGATTCGTTAAGTCATTTAAGAATGTGGAACATTGAATCGTTGACGCGTCTAGACGTGTCTACGCAATGAGGCAAGGCAACTCGTCTAGGAGCGCCTAGAGCTTTTTTAAAACACTGGAAGTGAAACTTGTGAGTCATAAGTAGTGAACTAATTTAGTAGTGAAACCTGTGAGTCACAATTAGTGAACACTTCTCAAGCAAACTAATTTAGTCCCATATCGGGTGGGTGAAGGAACGTGAGGGTGAATGGTGATTATAAATTAAAGCGGCCTTATGGAATTTCGGTGCTTCACTCGGTCTTTTGGTTTGGATGAAGGCCGAGTCGCCTAGCCCAAACTAGCCACCCAGCCAGCACGAATAATTCGCAATAAATTGCAAATTAGTGAATAAAATGTGAATTGTTCGCCACTTCAGTTAAATTTAAAGTATAAACGAACCATTCACGCATTATACAACAAATCTTGTGTTCTGATATATTTGTGGCCTTTTCGAAAAAGTAGAGAATATTGTTACTACGGCTTTGCATATATATTCTTGAAGAATAAAAAGGCTAACTTGCATTTAAATCTAGTAACTTTAACGTTTTTGCAGGTTTACTACCCTGTACTATTTTTGCTACCAAATAGCTACCACACTTTTGAGCATTTGTAGCTAAATG
>JANAVB010031494.1:0-24124 GCA_029216955.1 Iris pallida | reverse complement strand
TAACCGCTACGCCTACAATTGCCAAGCAGAAGTCTTCAAAAATTGAATGAGCAAAATTTACTTATTTTATAAATACTCAACTAGAAGTCTAGAAGGGGGTCTAGTGAAGTATAGTGTAGGGTGAACATTCGAGTTTATTTGGTTTCAATGTAACATAAATAGTCAAAACTGAATAAACGAAAATTCTAAAAATCTAAAACCGAAACTGAACAAAAATTAGCCAAAACCAAATAATCAATTCAGTTTATTTGGTTGTAATATTTTTATTGTTTAATGGATCAGATCCAAAGAGGATCGGATCCAAAGTTGGGATTGTGGTTAAATTATATTAAAACTTATAATTTTTATACATACAATTGTTGTATTTTAAAGTTGTGTACAAAACACGTTCAAAGTTGAACTAATTGTTAAATTATCAAAATTAGCCTTCAAAATATAGAGTCGTTGTTTTCCAAATACACATATTTTAATAACAAAATATGCATAAAATTAAGAATATTTACATAATTGTATATGTCTTAAAAAAAATTCAAACTTAATCGATTCACTTCGTTAGGTTAGGTTTGATTTTCGGTGTAAAACTGAATAATGCTCGCCCCTAGCATAGTGGCATAGGTTTTAGCTAAAATAGAGTTATAGATAGAATCATGAAGAAGGGATGGAGTTTCTTGACTCTTAACTCGTGGAGGAGAAAAGTAGAGAATGAAGAAGTAAAGGCCATGTTTGGTTCCACATTGGGAAAGAAAATTCAAACAAAGAAAGTCCGTTTTTGAATGCCAAAGGAAATGGGTATAAAAGAAAATTGATTCCAAAGAGAAAGAAAAATAGAGGAAAAAATAGTTTCCCACCAACCCAAACCCAAGGATTCACTTTCCCCCAAGCATTCACATTCGACACTTCCAAACACCTGGTAAAAAATTGATTGAAATTGTAATTTCCCAAAGGGTAGAAAAGAGAAAAGAATTGATTTCCTTTCCATTCCTATCCGCAAACCAAACGCAGACCTTCTCTTGTCAATATCCCATTCCCATTACATGCATGTGCTGTTGCACCAGACCTCTCTTTTGAAAAAAATGAAGATAAATAGTTCTCAATTGACTATTTTGATTTTAATATTATTATTGTTAAATTCCTTGCCATTGCATAGAAATTCTGAGACGGGAATGCAAGGAAACCCACATTTGATTTTAATATTATCGGTGGTCTCGTTTGGTTCGCAGAATTATCGGATTGGAAAAGAAAAGTGATTACTTTCCTATATTTGGATGCCAAAGAAATTGAGGAGGAAAGGAAAGTGATTTCCAATGGAAGAAAAATTAGGAAAAAAAAGTGATTACATCCATCCAAGCAAGGAATCAATTTCCCACATTCAAGTATTCAGTATTCAGTTTTCTTTCCAAATTTTCTTGACATTTCCAAACATCGGAAAGGAAAATCAATGAGAATTGTAATTTCTCAAAAAAAAAAAAAAAATGCCAAGAAATTGATTTCCTTTCCCTTCCATTCCGCGAACCAAACGAGACAGGGAAAGCCTCTGCAATTTGTTGGTCGGCAGAAGAAAGAATAATGACATTTTCCATTTTTTTCCGCTGCTTGTCACAGCAGGCACATGCTATAGTAACATACTGAAAATATGGATCATCAATTATTTCAAAAAACTATGAACAAAATATGAAAGAACAAGCTTTTATGAACTTATGCACAACAAACTGCTGGCTGGCATGTCATAGCCAGTCCTTGTTCAAATACATGTCAATAATGTACATAGAAATGTGAATACAAACTATAAATGGTGCAGACTACCAATAATCACATTCAGAACTCCCCAATGCCAGTAGGCCTGTTAATCATAATACTGTGGAAGCCCGACACTACACAAAACTGATACATCACAGGGATACTTAGAAGACGACACAAACTATAACCGGAAGAATTATTTGAAGAATACACATCAAGCTAATGGTGAGGATGTCAAACCCACAATCACCGTATATCTTTTATGCTCTAATCAAATTGTAGTATAAAATACCTCAGCTTCTTATGCTAGTATCACCTCGGCTTGGGTTCACTTCCCTTGCTTCTGAACGATGAGAGAGAGAAAAAAGAGCGAGGCGCTGCATAGTTTAATCGATAAATGTCAGAAGATCCGACAAAAACATTAACAAGTAAAGGGCCAGGAGGATAGTAAAGGAAATGACTAGAAAAAAAAATGCAAGCGTCTATCAAAAACATCATCAAATGGAGAAATTATTAGGTGAAGTTGCAGTTAATAGAAAAGTTTAAATTTTGAATTCCCCACAGTGGGTTGTTGATTCTGGGGTTGGCCAAGTTCACCAAATCTGCAAAATGAGATAGCGCACCAGGTTCACTTATTGTGGATGTGTTATAACTAGGATCATCTTGTATGTTAATTAAATAGATGAATTTTGGTTTCCTGTTACAAACTTTTTGGCATTTTCTTGTCCAGGATCTCTCCGAATCTAGGATTCTGGAGGACTGTTCCATGACTGCATTTGTTGGAACTGCATAACCAGTAGTCAGTAAGAATAGATTCTTCATCCACTGCTGACTGCTCCACCAAGCTATATAAATGGAACTAGCTAACCCCTATCTTGCTTGTTATTGCACATCCAATATTTATACAAAGATGGGGACTTGGATTGACACACATTACTAGTCAGACTGTAAATCTCTCAATATAGAGTTGTCAAATTAGAGTTGTGTTCTATAGGCAAACCCCAATTTGATGGCAATGATGAGAAGAAACACTTCAATGATGATGATGATGTTTTTTAGACACTGGTTCCATGTGAACCATAAATTTATAAATAACCCCCAAAACTTGGGGATAAAGGTGGTGTTGTAGTTCGGTGAAAGACCAAGGACCATACACCATGGATATAATTGGAGGAGTGTTGTGCTATCTAACAAAAAAAACTAGGTTTATTGCAACATGAGACTTAAAACAAACTTACACAACAACGTACAATGTGATATTACATAAGCTATACAACATTTTCCAGAGCTCGGTCTCGAGAAATGAGACGGGACCCAAAAAAAACCATCTTAAGTAGTTTTATTCTTCATAATATTCATAAGGTAGAAGAAGCAACCAAAATTCTGAAGATGCTAGTAAGTAGTACCTTTCAAAGAGCTTCCTGATAGATGATCCTCCCTCAGCTTGAAGTTTGCAGGAGCATTCGGGATGGAGCTTCGCAAGGATTGAACTGCACATGAAAAAAGTGAAATAAGCTAGCTTTCATATATATATATTTTTTTTTGGAACCAGGTAAATTATTTCTGGAATCGCTCCCACTGGGATTCGAACTCCTGACCACTCGGGCCGCATGCATCTCTCTTAACCACTAGGCTAGAGGTCATCTGCTTTCATATATATATATATATATATATATATATATATATATATATATATATATATATATATATATATATATATATATATATGAACTAATAAAGGTTGCAAACTGAAACCATTGAGGAAGATCTGAAACATAAAGAGATGGTTAATGAAGCAATCTTCTTGTTAAAGTCCCTAACACTTCAGTAATCAACTGCTTTGCCTATAGGAAAACTAATACCTGGGTTAATACTTTTGCAGACTCATACCTGGGATACTACTTTGCCTATGGGCAAACCCCAATAAACTGCAAGTGGATCTATGAGATAGAAACTCTCGCGGATGGTACAATTGATTGATACAAAGCTCGTTCATAAGAGCAGTATGACATTGATTATGATGAGACCTTTTCTCATGTCTCAAAGATGATAATAGTTTGTACTCTTCTGATGCTTCACTTCTTACGTTGCGGGCCACGTTATCAGATGGATGTGAACAAATCACTTTCTTCATGGAGATTCGACTGACGATGTCTATATGGCACCTCCTGGCCTTTCTCGTTTTACAGGACAAGTTTATCAGATGGATCTAATATCACCTCAAGAAGGCCTCACAGGCATGGTTCTCAATATTCACTACAACCATTGATACTGTCGGATTTACATAGAGCCAGAATTATCCAGCCATGTTCATTCATTCCCCTGGGATCTTGTTATTGTTATACGTTGAGGATATGCTCATTATTGGTAGTGACCTTGTTCGTATCGTGCAAGTTAGTATAACACTTATATCGTCAGTTTGAAATGAAGGATCTTGGACATCTTGACTACATCCTAGGTCTCAAGGTTGATCACTCCCCGAGGAGCTTCTATCTAAGAAGAAATTCATTGCCAAGATATTAAGAGAGTTGGCCTGATTTATATTCGTACTTCTTCTACACCTCCCAAGCTTAACATCAAGTTGCTTCATGATGGTAGATAGATAGATACTGTTGAGAATCAATAAGGGACTTTTAGTCCCACATCGGAATTTGTAGTATGTAGAGGAGCTAGACTCCCTATAAGTAGTGAAGTAGTCCATCAATAAAATTCATCCCAACTATTATTTTCTACATGGTATCAGAGCCATAACTCTCTCTCTCTCTCCACACAAAAAAAAAAAAAAAAATTTAGCCCCCTCCCGGAGCAGCCCCCCTTTCCCCCCCCCCCCCCCCGACCCCCCTTTCCCCCCCACCCGTTGACCCCCCCCCCCCCCCCGCTGACCAGCCCCCCCCCCCCCCGCTGACCAGCAGCCCCCCCCCCCCCCCCCCCCGCTGACCTGCCGGCCCCCTTCCCCCCCTCCAGCGCCGCCCCCCCCCCCCGCCCCTTTACTGCTGCTACAGCACCCTTTTTAGGGTTTTCTTTTTGCTGTTTCAAAAAAAAAAACAGATTTCTTCTCTTTAGAAGATCTCTGTAGTTGCCTCGAGAATCAGAGTTCCTTCTCTTTAGAAGATCTCTGTAGTTGCCTTCGAGAATTAGTACCTTCTTTTTAGAAGCTCTGCTACGAATACGAAATCTCTTTAGATCTTCGTATCTCAGAAACGTTGTCTTTACAATCGTTTCTGCACGGCTGGTATACCTCTGGTTTGTCTCATGCAAGGAGGCACAACTACGTTGGTTATCCTTGAGCCGTCCGAACGCGTTATCATGACGCGGTTCTAGTTGGTCGTATAAACTACGACATATCAGTGAGGGATCTCGTTTTGTTGTTTCCCCCCGGTAGCTGACTAAGACGAAGACGACTCCAAAGAAGACGACTCCGGAAACAACAACACCTCACTGATTGCAGTTGCAGAAGTCATGGATTCCATCTATGAGAAGTTGACAGCAGAAGAAATGAAGGCCCTGGTCGAGGATCTCCTGACCAAGAGATTACCGGAGGCGACCCCACGCGTGACCCATACTGATGTGGATCCGTCACCGTACAAAATGGGGAAGTTGGACAAGCTGGAGACGAAGTTGGAAGGCACGACCAACTACTTGAAATGGTTGCGGCAGGCGATGCGGACGCTGAAGGGACGTGGCTTGGTTGGTTATGTTGATGGCCACACTACGGCCCCTGTCGATCACTACACGAAGGAGTTTGTTGTATGGAACATTGTCAACAATGTCGTGGCTGGTTGGTTGACAGCCTCTTTGACCGACCAAGTGTCGGGTAACGTTGAAGCAATGGAGGAAGCTGCTGATATCTGGAGAACGTTGAAGGACATGTACTCCGGTTCGGGTAACCCCATGCGAGTCTTCCAACTGCAGGATGAGCTCGATAGGATAATCCAAGACGATCGTACCATCTCTGAGTACGCTGCCTTGTTAAAGAAGTACTGGTCTGATCTTGACCATTATGATCCTCTTGGCATGGAGGATGCTCAGGTTGAACCGACTTTTGCCAAATATTTCCAGAAATTTCTGGATTATATTTCGCGGCAACGGATGATGAAGTTTTTGAAGGGGCTCAACCCAGCGTTTGAGCAACGGCGGAATGTCCTTCTCGCACAACCGACGCTGCCGACATTAGAGGACGCCATAGCTGCCATGGCACAAGAAGAAGCACGGTTGAAGCTGATGCCTACCAAGGGTATCTCCCAGGGGGTGCAGGCCGGAGTTGACACATCTGCTCTTGCCACTTTCACACAGCCTCCTTCTACGGGAGGCGTTTGCCACAACTGTGGTGACACAGGGCATTACATCCGCTTTTGCCCAAAACCGACACGGACTCCCTCGAATGGTCGGGGTCGTGGTCGCGGTGGACGACGAGGTGGTCGAGACAGCTACGGTGGTGGAAGGGGCACTTACTCTGGAGGCAATAAGGCGCATCTGGCGGATGAAGGTGGGGACAATCAGCTGACGGACATCACTCCATTTGAGAGGGACGTTCTCGAGAAGATGCGCGGCTCAAAGCTTGGTTCTGGTGAAAGACAAGTCATTCCTGGGGCGCCGTCCGCTACAGGAGATTACTGCACTTACTTCTCCCAAACCAGTGCCGGTATACCTCCGCGTGCTCTTGCATCTGTCTCTCAGCCAGCTTGGATTATGGACTCTGGGACATCTTGCCATGTCACGGGGTCCCGAGGAGAGTTTCGGAAATACTCTCCTCTAACGCCGCCAGAAAGCATTCAGACTGCTGATGGTACCTACAGGCCGGTTACGGGTAAAGGCACTGTTGATTGCACTCCTTCCATCACTCTATCTAATGTCTTACATGCTCCTTCCTTTCCTGTCAATCTTATTTCCATTAGCGCCATTATTCTTGATCTAAACTGTATTGTTTCCTTTGATATTCCTAAGGTAACTTTTCAGGAGAAGGGAACGGGGAGACGACTAGGCACTGGCACATGGCATAAGGGTCTATGGTACTTGGACATGAACGGTCTGGATAGAGCACTGGCATCTTTGGTTGCAGACGCCCAACCGGAAGTCCGAAGTCGAAGTATCGAAGCCGAGCTGCTCCTCCAACATCAGCGTGTAGGACATTCTTCTTTTCCCGTTATTGGTCGACTGTATCCGTCATTATATCAAAATGCAAATAAAGAGTTGTTAGTTTGTGATTCTTGTGAGTTGGAAAAACATACCAGAAGCTCCTATGTGCATTCTGGGCATCGATGTTCTGCTGCTTTTGATATGATTCATTCCGATGTGTGGGGCCCTTGTCCTACAAACGGTGTTAACGGTTATAGATGGTTTGTTACTTTTATTGACTGCTCTACCCGCGTAACGTGGGTCTACCTGCTGAAGAATAAAAGTGATATTTTCGAGGCATTTCAAAGCTTCCATCAATGGGTGCGGACACAGTATAATGCTCGTGTTAAGTGTTTCCGGTCGGATAATGGGACGGAATATACCCATAAGAGGTTTGCTGCGTATTTATCCTCTCATGGTATACTGCATCAAACCTCTTGTGCTTATACACCGGCTCAAAATGGTGTTGCCGAGCGAAAGAATAGGCACCTGCTGGAGGTGGCTCGGACAATGATGCTGGCTATGAATGTCCCTAAATTTTTGTGGGGGCAGGCTGTCTTGACAGCCTCTTATCTCATCAACAGGATGCCCTCTCAATTACTGGACTGGAAGACGCCTTTGGAAATGCTCACGGGGACAACTGCGTACACCGTTCCTCCGAAAGTATTTGGTTGTGTATGCTTCGTTCACGATAACAGGCCTGGTGTTGGTAAGCTGGATCCTCGAGCACTTAAGTGTATCTTTGTTGGGTACACCGGGACACAGAAGGGTTACGTATGCTGGAGCCCGGTTGAACGGAAGCTGTTTGTAAGCATGGACGTTACATTCAGAGAGCTGGAACCTTATTATGGTTCGGACGAAGGTTCTGCGTTTGGGAACACGCCTCACACAGCGGGTGTTAGACGTGAGGGGGAGGTAGTACGCCCAAACGTCGTTGTCGGATCGGTACCTTGTCCTGTCGTGACAGACTGGCAGAAAGGGGGAGACAACATCACTGATACTGATACGGAGGATGAAGAAGACAATACGTACATTACGCAGGGGGAGAAGCAGACAAGGGAAAAGGAGCTCCAAGTTTACAGAAGAAGACAGAAGAGGTCCAGTACTGTGCCGTACCCTGTGCCTATAGTACCAAGTCCCTCGTCTACTCCTGCCCCGACTCCTGAAGATGTTACTTCCGCACCGGATCGCTCGGATTCGGAAGCGGATCTCTCCGATTCGGATGGTATGCTTTCTCCACCACCCATTGCTCCCTTAAGGAGGTCTTCTCGCATTAATGCGGGAAAGGCTCCTATTCGTTATAAAGATTATGAACATGATATCGCCAACTACCTATCTTATTCTAATATTTCTCCGACTTATCAAATATTCCTCACTTCGTTAGACTCCACTTCTTTACCTAAGAATTGGCAGGAAGCAAAGAAGGACCCAAGATGGAAAGCCGCAATGATGGAAGAACTTAGGGCACTAGAGAAAAATAAGACATGGGAGCTGGTGCCATTACCTGAAGGGAAGAAAGCTGTGGGATGCAAATGGGTTTACACAGTGAAGAAGACACCAGAAGGAAAAGTTGAACGATACAAGGCGAGACTGGTTGCAAAAGGCTATACCCAGACATATGGTATCGATTATAATGAGACTTTTGCCCCAGTAGCGAAGATGAGTACCGTAAGAACACTGGTCTCCATTGCAGCAAACTATGGGTGGAAGCTACACCAGTTAGACGTAAAGAACGCATTTCTTCATGGAGACCTACAAGAAGAAGTTTACATGGAGACTCCTCCGGGGTGCTACTCTGTGTCAGATTCAGGTGAAGGAACGTCACATGGAAAAGTGTGCAAACTGAAGAAGTCGCTGTACGGGCTGAAGCAATCTCCTCGAGCCTGGTTTGACAGATTCAGAAAGGCTGTCACTGGCATGGGGTACCATCAGACAAATGCAGATCACACGGTCTTCCTCCAGCATGCAAGAGGCCACATAACTATACTTGCTGTATATGTGGATGATATAGTAATCACAGGTGATGATGCTGATGAGATCACTAAGCTGAAGACGAAACTCGCCAAAGAGTTTGAGGTGAAGGACCTGGGGGAGATGAGATACTTTTTGGGTATCGAGGTGTGTAATGGTGAACAAGGAATTGTTCTCTCACAAAGGAAATATGCACTAGATCTGCTGAAGGAGACAGGAATGCTGGAATGCCGAGCAGCAGTCACTCCAATTGACCAGAAGTGCAAGATGGGAGCAGAAGCAGGAGAGCCTGTTGATCGCGAAAGGTATCAAAGGCTAGTAGGCAGACTGATTTATCTAGGGCATACTCGCCCTGATATCTCATTTGCAGTAAGTGTTGTAAGCCGCTATATGCATGATCCAAGAACGGGTCATATGGATGCAGTATTTCAGATCCTAAGATATCTGAAAGGGACGCCGGAAAAAGGACTGTGGTTCAAGAAGAATGGATGCACAGATGTTGAGGGATACTGCGATGCAGACTGGGCAAGCTGCATAGACGACAGAAGGTCTACCACAGGGTACTGTGTTTTTGTAGGAGGAAACCTGGTTTCATGGAGAAGCAAGAAACAGTCAGTGGTAGCACGGTCGACAGCTGAAGCAGAATACAGAGCAATGGCTCTAGGAGTATCAGAATTGCTATGGGTAAAGGCGCTGCTGACATAGTTGAAGCTAGACAAGGGGACACCATTGCACCTTCGGAGCGATAGTCAAGCTGCGATAAGTATAGCGAACAATCCGGTTCAGCACGACAGAACGAAGCACATCGAGATCGATCGATTCTTCATCAAGGAAAAGCTGGAACAAGGGATACTGAAGATTGACTATGTTCGCTCAGAAGAACAAGTGGCAGACTGTCTGACTAAGGATCTTAGTTCATTGAGTCTGTCAAAGCTATGTAACAAGATGGGGATGATTAATATCTATCGCCCATCTTGAGGGGGAGTGTTGAGAATCAATAAGGGACTTTTAGTCCCACATCGGAATTTGTAGTATGTAGAGGAGCTAGACTCCCTATAAGTAGTGAAGTAGTCCATCAATAAAATTCATCCCAACTATTATTTTCTACAGATACTACTTGATCCCTCCCTGTAACACACACTCGTTGGTAATTAGGTCTCATCTTATTATCAGTGGAGCTCATATCTCCCATCATGAAGACCTAATTACCAATGAGTGTGTGTTACAGGGAGGGATCTTCTTAGGTGAGTTACTAATTAGGTCTCATCTTATTTATATTCGTACTTCTTCTACACCTCCCAAGCTTAACAACATCAAGTTGCTTCATGATGGTTGATAGATAGATACTACTTGATCCGATACTAGGATCTTCCTAGGTGAGTTGGGAAGCACCGCTCACCAGTATACGACAATGTACTGACCCACGTTTATGGGCATCTACAGGTGTTCGTGTGCGCGGAATCGCTTGATCAGTACTGTAGCATCGATGAATTAGATGGGTGGGCAAAAGCTCTTCTAACAAGATGATGTCTTCTGTTATAAAGGGCATAATATATGGAACATTGAATTTCGATTGTATCAGTGCAATTGTAAGCCAAGTCGGCAAGTTCATTGTAAGCCTAAAGGACAAGTATTTCAGTTGGCTATTAAGAGCCATTTGTATTCTATTGTAAGCTTTGCATTCCGCTGCAGGTCTTGTAATCCATTGCAAATATTAATAAAGAGAGACGTTTCTATATAGCTTATTGTGACTTCACAAGTTATCTGCTTAGTTTCGCTGAAATGTCGTTGTTTTCTGAGAAAATATAATTAAATGTGTTGTTTTGCCTTGTACAAGTGCAATCTGTTGGTGCTTTCTTTACATGGAGAGAGCTTGCTCTCAACATGCCTTGTAAAAGTTTAGTCCCACATCGGAAATGTACCATTAGTTATCTCAACATATATACTTGGTTGTGTTGTTGAGAGATGCACATGGGGTGGTGACCCTAAGGAGGGAACCATGTGGGTGATTTTACTAGGAGGTAAGAATAAGGCTCCAAGGATTAAGCATTAATGCTTTTGTCATTCTCTTGGATTAATTCCATTTGGAGCTAAGCCCCAAAGGGGCTTAGCGACTCGGACTCGGACTCGGGCTCGGACTCGGGCTCATGGGCTCATGGACTCGCACCAGGCTGACTGTGCAGTTTACAAGTCAGTAATGGAAATACTGATTCAATGCGATTAATTCAGATCCACTTTTTGTGGGATTTAATTCAATCTTTCCATAAGATTTGAATTAATTTTGTTGCCATCTTTGTGGAATTTAATTCAATCTTTCCATAAGATTTGTCGTTGCTATCTTTGTGGGATTTGAATTAATTTCGTTGCCATCTTTGTGGGATTTGATTCAATCTTTCCATAAGATTTGAATTAATTTCGTTGCCATCTTTGTGGGACTTAATTCAATCTTTCCATAAGATTTGAATTAATTTCATTGCTATCTTTGTGGAATTTAATTCAATCTTTCCATAACTGAAAAGGCGGTTAGGGTTTCCACCCTCTCTCTATATATATATACTCTCTTCTGGCCTCCTTTGTGAGGGACTACGAATTTTATAACTCAGAAAAAGAGAGAGAGAGAGGGAGCTGCTGCCGCCATTGCAAGTCCATCCGAGGAGTCAGAACAGAGATGACTTCGAGCATTCCACAAGTTCTTCAACTTGCTGGTTCCTGGAAGCGATTCGTGTGGGGCGAATCTTGCTTTGAGCAACGGTGTTTTGACACCCCAGCAACTTTTCTTCATCTCATCTTTCTCTACATTATTGTAACTCGTTCTGTCCCAATTGCAACACGTTTGCAAGGAATAACGAGAGATCTTCTCTTCTCTATTTCCCTCCTTCATATTGTAATCTGGCTATTTGGTTTTTTGCATCATCGTAGATCTTGAGTTTGATCACTGCAAAATTTTGTGTGACATCTCAGATCTCGATTGCATCAGTTTTCCATCTTTGGTCAAGCCCCGGGACAATCTCAAAGCAAGATCCTTGTAGATGGAAAACATTAATGCTTCGCTCGTCCAATCGGACTACTGCAAGTTGGAAAAGTTCGATGGAGAGCATTATCAAGTCTGGAAGAGGAAGGTTTATCTAACTCTTCAACTCAAAGACGTTGATCATGTACTGTTGGAAGAAGAACCTTCTGTTCCAGACACTGGGTCTACTGCCGCAATCAATGCAGCTACCAAACTCCAGGCCAAATGGAGAAGAAAAAATAGCATTTGCAGGCTTCTCATCCTGAATGCTATGGAGGATTCCCTGGCAGAATCCTACTCGAAGAAGAAATTTGCCAGAGACATATGGGAGTCTGTGGAAAAACTGTATGAAGAAGACAGGAACATGAGCAAGATGTTTGTGGTTGAAAAATATCACAAATTGCTCTTTGAGGACGAGAAGTCCATGTTGCCACAGGTAAAGGAATTTCTGAAGCTGCGTCAGAAACTGGAAGACGAAGAGATGCACCTTCCCGACAAGTTTGTCGTTGGAGGGATCGTCTCAAAACTTCCTGCTGGATGGAGTACCTTCTATGCAAGGATGCTCAGAAAGAAGCTAGACATTAGCTTGGGAGATCTACTTCAAGATATCCATGTTGAGGATGAGATGCGTTCCCAACAGAAGATGGACACTCTGTCCAAACAGTTGGCTAAGGCCAATCTAGTGCAGACGAGAGATCCCAAGGGGAAGCAGGCGGCTTCTCACAAGAAGGACTTCACTAATCTAAAAGTGAAGGGTCCTTCATTCAAGCAACAGAAGTCCAAGTCCCAAGTGACATATTTCATTTGTGACAAGAAAGGCCACTACAAGAGTGAATGCAGATCCAAGCCTAAACAATCAGAGAAAGGTGAGCCTAGTAAGGTTTCATCTGGGAGCCTGCTCTGCAACGCAGGCTTAAGGATGGACATCAATGCTGGTCAGATGGTGATGTCCAAGTCTACAGAAGGAGACAGCAGAAGTCCAGTACCGTGCCCTGTGCCTTCTGTACCAAGTCCCTCGTCTACTCCTGCTCCAACTCTTGAAGATGTTGCCCCCGCAGTGAATCAATCTGATTCTGATGCGGATCTCTCTGACTCTGATGGTATGATCTCTCCACCACCTATTGCTCCCCTAAGGAGATCTTCTCGCATCAATGCGGGTAAGGCTCCTAGTCGTTTTGATGATTATGAACATGATATTGCCAATTACCTGTCTTATTCTAATATTTCTTCGAATTATCGAGCCTTCATCGCATCATTAGACTCTACTTCGTTGCCCAAAAGTTGACAGGAAGCAAAGAAAGATCCAAGGTGGAAAGCTGCGATGATGGAAGAACTTGGGGCACTGGAAAAAAATAAGACGTGGGAGCTGGTTCCATTACCCAAAGGGAAGAAAACTGTGGGATGCAAATGGGTGTACACAGTAAAGGAGACGTCAGAAGGAAAGGTGAAACGATACAAGGCGAGGTTTGTTGCAAAGGGATACACACAATCATATGGCATCGACTATGATGAGACGTTTGCTCCAGTAGCGAAAATGAGCACCGTAAGGACTTTGGTCTCCATTGCAGCAAACTATGGGTGGAAGCTATACCAATTAGATGTGAAGAATACCTTTCTCCATGGGGACCTACAAGAAGTGTACATGGAACTCCCGTCAGGGTGCTATGCTACAGAATCAGACGGAGGAACGTCGCATGGAAAAGTGTGCAAACTAAAGAAGTCGCTATATGGGCTCAAGCAATCTCCTCGAGCCTTGTTTGACAGATTCAGAAAAGCTGTTACAGGCATGGGATACTATCAAGCAAATACAGATCATACGGTCTTTCTTCAGCATGCAAGAGGCCACATCACTATACTTGCTGTATACGTGGATGATATAGTAATCACAGGTAATGATGAAGCCGAGATTGCTAAGCTGAAGTCAAAACTCGCGAAGGAGTTCGAAGTGAAGGATCTAGGAGCGATGAGGTACTTTCTAGGTATCGAGGTGTGTGAAGGCGAACAAGAAATTGTTCTCTCACAGAGAAAATATACACTAGATCTGCTGAAGGAGACAGGGATGCTGGAATGCAAAGTTGCAGTCACTCCAATTGACCAGAAGTGCAAGTTGGGAGCAGAAGCAGGAGAGCCAGTTGATCGTGAAAGATATCAACGACTTTTAGGGAGATTGATTTATCTGGGACACACTCGTCCTGATATTTCATTTGCGGTGAGTGTAGTAAGTCGCTACATGCATGATCCAAGAACGGGTCATATGGATGCAGTATTTCAGATCTTGAGATATCTGAAAGGGACGCCGGAAAAAGGGCTATGGTTCAAGAAGAATGGATGTATAGAAGTTGAGGGATACTGCGATGCAGACTGGACGAGCTGCATAGACGATAGAAGGTCTACCACGGAATATTGTGTCTTTGTAGGAGGAAACTTGGTCTCATGGAGAAGCAAGAAACAGTCTGTGGTAGCACGGTCTACAGCTGAAGCAGAATACAGAACAATGGCTTTAGGAGTGTCGGAGTTGCTGTGGGTGAAAGCGTTGCTGACAGAGTTAAAGCTGGACAAGGGAGCACAATTACGTCTTCTGAGCGATAGTCAAGCTGCAATAAGTATAGTTAACAATCCAGTTTAGCACGACAAAACGAAGCACATCGAGATCGATCGATTCTTCATCAAAGAAAAGCTGAAACAAGGGATACTGAAGATTGATCATGTTCGCTCAGAAGAACAAGTGGCAGACTGTCTGACTAAGGGTCTTAGTTCAGTAAGTCTGTCGAATCTATGTAACAAGATGGGAATGATTAATATCTATCGCCCATCTTGAGGGGGAGTGTTGAGAACTAATAAGGGATTTAGTCCCACGTTGGAAAATGTAATATGAAGAGGAGCTAGACTCCCTATAAGTAGTTGAGTAGCCCATCAATAAAATACACACAACAATTATTCCCTACATACATCGATGTGAGATATCACTTCATCTGTACCAAAACAAGACCAAAGTGCAGAAAATGGACATAGAAGACGATTCAGCCAACATGCTTGCGTTCCTATTTGAGTTCAAACATTGTATCGACTTGCTCAAAATTGCCAGGTGGAGATAGACCTGTGTAGGGTATTTGGCAGTAGCATATTTCTGACAACTTCTTCCGCATCTGATAGGATTCAGTCCAAGGTAGAGATTCATTGGGATGTCTTGAATCATAATTAATGTCCTCAAGTTGTTTGGGCTACACCAAACGGTAAGGACCTTTCCAAAGCAAAGTGAGTCCGACAAGCAGAGAGGTATTTTGTGTACCCAAAATTAGTTGAAGAGTGTTCTGGGAAATTTGTCTATTACTTATCCTAAAGGTTGTTATCTCATGTTGCTTGTGATTTTTTTCAATTTGGATTTCCAGTTTCCACGTAAAAATCTGTCTCATGTGTGTTCTTGTTCTTGTGGTTTTTTGTTTTATCTCGATTATCCGTAACATGTTTTGTTCTCTTTTAGTCCCGATGTGAAAAGGATTAATGACCTCCTACGTAATCCTCTCTATAAATAGTCCCTAGGGCCAAATGAATGAAGCAATTCCTTTCACAATCTTTAGCAACATCAAATATAGTATGTAAGCTGGGATGTTTTGCTATAGTGATGTTCCTATGAGATAAAAACCCATTAGCTAGTCAAGTACAGTTGCATCCATAACATATTCATGTCTTCTAATAAGTTTCTAAATGCTCCATGGACACCTAAAAGGACTCCAAATAAAGCAACTGATCAACATTATTTCATGAATACCCCCACCGACTTCCACTACTGCTTCATAAGTAGTTCATAAGAAGTAGCTATAAACAACAGGAACACATGACATGCCAAAAACATAATTCATCAAAGTTGATTACCTCAAAACATGAGTAAAATTAGAATAAATTCAATAACTAGAGAAGTAACAAATCAAATAAAAAGAAAACATCATACCTTGTTCTGGAAAGGTATCACCGTCATTGAAGCCATCATAAGCAGAAACTGAGTAGCCCATTCTTGACTTCCTTAGGTCTTCAGATGACCGACTTCCCAGCTCTCGACCGTCTTCTGTGTCATCATCACCTTCAGAAGCCGTTGACGCAGAAACCCAGTCATTTACTAAATAATCCACTCCTTTGCTTTTTCTCCCAAATTTCAATAACCGCTTGAATCCTTTTGTCACATCTTTGCGCGACTGATGGGGGGCATTGGCAACAAGAACAGGTATCTGAGCACTTCCCCATTTTTTCCTAATTCTAGCAGCATCAGCCTCCATCACTTGGTTCAACAGAAAAGAATTCCATGATGCCGGACTCTCTGTAGGAGAATCCACGAAAGCATCAACATCAGATGCTTCGTGAGGATAAGAAAATGAGTGGTTAGTATTTGAAATCCAAGAACCAGGGCTTTCTCCAGGTGACTCATGCATAGGTCCTACAGAAGGCCCAAACTTCGAGGAAACAATAGGGAAGTCCTCTCCGCCATGAGAGAGTGATCTCAGAACATCACTATTCCTTGATCCAGGATCACCATTCTCACTATCTGAGTCTTCAGGGAAATCTGTGGCCTGAGGATTTCCTTCTGTAGATGCTCTATCAAATTCGCCTTCCTCATCTTTTATCATATCAGGTAAATCCTCTTGCTGGTCCACCAACACGTCAGATTCTTCGTCGTCTTTCAGCGCCTCAGGGTTCATGGAAGCTTTCAATTTGCCTACACCATCTCCAATTCCTGGACCTATACCGCTGTCCTTTCTGAGGAATGATTTCGACTCACCACTCTTCAGACTTTTACTAACTCCCAGATCCATATGCTCCTTTGAAACCATCAATGGTGTCTGGTTGGCAGCATCAGAACTTAGAGGTTTAGGGTTCTTCAACTCACCACTATTGGTTGAACTTTTCCTAATGGATGGGGGCCTGTGTGACTTCTCCTTCAAAAGGTTTGGCTCTCCAACGGTGTTCTTGCTTCGAGCAAAAGTTCTTGTTTGTCCAGAAAGAGTAACCTTGCTAACTCCTGTTGAAGGATTTGTGTTCTCTTTTCTGAAATCAGAAAAGTTTGGAACTGATTGAGCAAGAGGACTTTCAGATTGGGTTCTGCGATGAATGGAATTGGAGTTGGTAGCCTTGGCAGTTGGCCTTGGAATTGGGTTTATTGACGTTCTGGGGTTGGAGGATGACAAGTTTCTACTGGATATAAGTTTTTTAGAACTAGTGGAAGATTCATTGCCAGATAGAGTATCACTGTGAGATTTATCTTGGCCATAAAGCACCTGTTCAGGTCCTGGTAGATTTTCTTCCCCCTCAGCATGGAGGAGCTCTAACTTCTGCTGCCAAAATGACTAGTTACTAAATGCAAAATTATATAAGCAAATCAATGTGGATTTGATCAGATAAAGAGCAAGAAGTTAAGAAACTAAGCTAAATCCTTGGCTACAGTCTTCAAAAGGTGAGATAGGTTGAGCAAGAAACTCAATTAACTAGTAGCTTCATAACAACAACAACAACAACAAAACCTTTCTCCCAAATTTGTTAGGTCGGCTATTTGAATCCTCTTCTTCAATTCGGCTCTGTTAAGGGCCATTTCCTTTGTAATGGTAACAAAAGCCATATCCTTCTCTAACACTTCAAACCATGTTCGTTTAGGACTACCTTAACTATTATATTACCACTCATCTTTAAGGGAGAATCTATTGGTCTGCGTTGATGATCTTCTCTCATATTGTCCTCAATTGGTGTCATCTCCAACTAGTGGCTTCATGTGGTTACAAAAGACTAAATGGATATTAAGATCCTTGGTTTCCAAGAAAATCTGATTTTGTACATTGTTGATTATTTTCAAATCCGATATGGACTAAGTTTTACTGCACGTTATAATATAATTGTATGAGGATATAAACACCGTTTATCTATTGGTTCTATTGGCCATACACCGTTCTTCTCTAATTCATGATCCATGTAAGGCCAGAAGCCTAAAACTTCTAAAGGTCACCATGACTAGTGTCATTTAACTTGTAATATATAATACATATTGAGATTAACCATGCAACATAAAATATTTTAGTCAATTATTACTCAAATAGTATCCTCAACTACCTGCCTACAAGTTAGAATGTAGAGTTAGCTATATACCCATGAAGGAACTTGGACAGTTAGAACAAGGAAACACAAATCACAACAACAATGTTTACGAGAGATCAATACCTGCCCTTTGTTTTTTGTACCCAAACGGGCATTGAAAGACCTAATTTTCTCTGCCCGATGCCGAGAAAAAGCAGAATCTTGTCTATCAGCAAATCCTGCAAACTTAGCTTTCATCTCTGCCTGACTACGCACTAGACTGTCATGCATTTCTTTCATCTTTGCTTCCCTTTGGGCCCTTTTCGTTCCCCCGTCTTCTCTAATCTTTGCATCCCGTTTTTTCATGTATTGTTCATAGAGGATTCCTCTGGAGTCATCTGATGGGACGAGATCACGCTTCATGCCATGAGTGCCGTTGAAATCATCAACCATCCTCAACAGATTAACATCAAATTCTACCACATTGCTCATACTATCCCTTGGTATGTTTCGTTCTACCAGCTGGTCAGGAATAGGTTCTGGTAGTACTTTCTCCGCAGATGTCGATGTATGATCATCTACAGGTTTGTTTCTTCTTGAGGAAGCCGTTTGATCCCCGTGAACTCTGAGCTTGTGGGCAGCGAAAAGCTTTTCCAACTCATCAGCCTTAATTTGCAGTTCATCATTCAATTCCTGATTTCCTTTTGATGGCCTTGCCACCTGAGCCTGCTCAATAGAAAGTGTGGAAGGAGGTTGAAGTACCTGCACACCTTCCCTAGCCTTCATTCCGGAAAAGATTGACGCTTCAGTTCCTTGATTAGACTTTCTTGCGTCTCTCCTTCCTTGAGCCATCTTGATCTGGACCGAAGGAGATGAGCTGTCGTGCAACTCCGTTCCCTGGGAACCAGACTCTTTTTCTTCCCCTTCAACTGTAGAAATACCCAATGGCACCTGAGAAGAAGCAACCACTTCTTTCCGTCTCGCTTCCATCTGGTTTCCGTTATATGTTTTCCACTGAGATTCGGAAGCTAGGTCATTCTTTGGAGTGGTTCCTTCTGCCTTTCCGAACGAAGTTTTGGACTGAATCTGAGAATCCAATAGTCCTTTTGTTTTTCCTTCAGAATTTGTTTTTCCTGCATATGCTCTGAATTTGGTCACTGAGGTTGCTTGACTCTTTACTTCAATAGTGTTTTCTTCTGCTGGATCATTGTGTTTGTCCTGGAAAATTGTTGCTGGAATTGCTATTGGTGGAATTCTCACAGCTGGTTGATTTTTTGGTCCAACATTTTGCTCTGAAGCAGCTTTAAATTGTGTCAGGCACGCTGCCTGATATTTCATTTCAGATCCCTTCCCTGAGTTTGAAACAGGTTTTGAAACAAACTGAGAAGCAGCCGCAGCAACCGATGTATCTTGTAGTGCACTGCCAAGAGAAGAACCGAGTTGGGTCTGGACCTCCCCTTGCTCCTCAAACGATTGCTCAGACCGTGCCTTGTTGGTTGCAGTAATATCTTCTCTCATCAAAACATCCTCAGATTGAACCATATACTTTGGAAAAGCTTTGACTTGGGCCTGAGACAAAGACGAAGAAATGTTTGTTGGATTTACTTGAGGATTCATCCGGGGCAGAGATGTTGCCATGTCTTTCAGCCCACTTTCCTCCTCTTCGGCTTTACACCCAGATTGGACATGTGAATTAATAGTTGAAGTTGGAGTTCCAGTAAGGCTTCCACTCTCCTTTCTGTCATTAGTAAAGCTGTTCACGTTGAGTTCAATACTCATGTCACTGCTCCATCTCCTCAACACTGACTTCTCCATGGATGCATCAGAAGGTAGCCTCCGATGCTCACCCTTCCCTGCTATCACCTTGTTGATTCCACCAACTCCAGAGATGCTGCTGATGCTAGCAGTCACATTTTGTTCTTTTTGCTTGCTCTCAAACAGGTTAATGCGATCTTGAACGCTCAGTCGCCTTGACCCCCCTCCAGTCGGCTGAGCTGGCTCATCCGATGATGCAGCAGGAATTGGCTCCTCTTTGGTCTCAGATGTACCTTTCTGCGGCAAAAGACTAGTACTGATCTTGTGGAACTCAGGCCCCGGTTGATTGCTGACACTGGTGGATGGTTTCATAAGCTCAGCAGAATCCATCTCTGATTCATCTATTGACATGTCAGATCCAGAGGAGCGAATATTGGCATTATCAAATCCCTTCCATTCTGGCGGCAACGGTTGCAGATGACATAACAGCTCTGGCCTTTGCTGGCACAATGAGATAAACTTGGTGCATGCTTCACTGCAACGTTAATATCATTCACAGCTCATCAAAAGGTTACAACTTTGAAACTAGTACAAATGTTAGAAATGTATTATCTCATTTCCATCGACATAAATGGTCCTAATGATGGCATTCATTCACATACTGTAAGAAAAACAGACATCAGAGAAGTGGTAGCTACGGACAATGAACCAGAACAAAAGGAACGGAGATGAGATGATCTTCAATTACTATTCAAGATAAAGTAAATTGCTGGATTCTATGCTGCTTGTCCAACATTCGCCTTCGTCGAAAAGGACTAGGAGAACCATTTTATACTTGGGAAATAGTTTTCTTAAGAATGAGAAGAATGTTTCCATCAGTACCGGCAATTATCTGGAGGAAGACATAGAATGAGCCCTTTGGGCTCATAAATCTCATCAGATTATATAGTTAGCATGTAACTTCTACATCTGTCTCCCTATTTTCCTTGAGCAAAGAAAAAGAAAACAGACTCTAAGAGGAGAATCCATAGCCATGAATTACCATTTCATGATTGAAGGACACTGGGAAAAGGCCACACTATCTACAGGGTCAAGTTCCCCACAATACTCAACATTGTAGTGCATGTGCTTTAACAGCAACAGAGAAAGACATCAACAACATGTGCACTTATGTTACATAAGCCAACTAGAATATGCATTCAAGCAGGGGAAGGTCTGTACCAAAACTTGAATGGTGTTAGTTGCATGAGGCATCCAAGAGGGCTAAACTAAGAAAATGTATGGCATTCGAGAAAGGGACTTACTGTAAGCGAAATGCACCGAACCGATCTGCAAAGAGGAGAAGCTCAGAGACGGTGTCAAGGGTGAAACCAGCAGCTGACGCCCGCGCACAAGTTGTCACCAGGTCCTGCTTTAAAGCAACGAGTCGCACATCAATGGCCCTGAGTAGCTCTTTCCTGCAAAGACGAGCAAATTTCAGGATAGTGCCTAATTTTAAGATTAGTTCCAAAGATAGGCTTTGGATCCTCTTTCTGTTTACTGAAAGCTTGAGACCGACTGCTGTTTTTTTTCTCACGCTTTAACAAACAGTTAGAACATCCAATTAAATTGTAAGCTTGACATGGTATCTATCATGTGCAGGCAATAGATTGTGGGAAGTTCGAAACGTCGTGTCACGCCCAAAAGTTTGCGTCCCACCGAGACGGATTTACATAATCCTTCACGGACTGGGGTTATGCGGGAAGCTTCTAGAATGTTCTAGAAGATAGTGGAATCCTCCAGAAGGTCCGAGAATCTTCCAGAAGTCTCAAGATCTTACCAAAAGACCCAAGATCTTTCTAGATGGCCCATGATCTTTCTGGATAGACTAGAAGCTTCTTTGTAATTATATAGATCTAGAATACTTCCTGGAATATTCCGTTTCCAGAAGTTTCTTGTAAGCCCTATGAGGCCCTATAAATAAGTGGGAGGCTCATTTGTTGCTCACTACCCAAAAGTTGTAATCTCTTTCTAGTATAGTGAACTTTTCATACTTCCAATCTCTCTCTCTCTTTTGCTCCACAAGTTTCTCATTATCGTCTTAGCGATCTAGCTAAGCGTTTGGGGAAGGCTGGCACAGGTCTTCGAGTAGGAAGCTTGTGCGCCGCACGGATCGAAGTGTAGGAAAAACACTAAGTCCGTGACAGCCAGCTAAGGAAAGAGAACAAGTACTGATCAAAATCTATATATTAATGCCATAAATCAAAAACCCAAAAGTGGAATTTCTGGTTAAACATGGTTCTTCCTAATGAAACTAAATAGCTTCATCATTAAATGAAGGAGATGAATCCCTGACACATTTCAGGTTCATATGTAGCATCAATAGGCAATAGCAAATTGCTTAAATACTGAATTTTGAACTGTAAAGCATACACCAATCTTACAAGAAGCAGCTGATGTAATTATAAGTCAATAAAAAGATGAAGAAGAGAGCATACTTTGTTACATCTGCAGCTGCTACAGCGGCATTTTCAGCTTCACCTGAATAAAATGTGAAATATAATGTTGTCATTTGTCAGAGATGATGCAATCTACAACTTTACTGTCACCAACAGAATTCTTGCAGGAACAATGACAGGGCAGAGAGCAACTAATTTTTACAGGAATACTATATATTTTGTTAAGGATTTATAACAGATGTATCGAACACGGTAATATAAAGCAAAAGTTATAATCAACCAAGCCTTCTCCCATAAGAATGCTGCCAGCTCTGGAACATGAGAACCTCCACATGAAGTAACAGAAATTTATGACGAGATGTCAGCCCTCTGTGCTTGCACCAAAGTTTTGGCCAAGGTAACTACCAGCAAGAGAATCCTTGCCATAAAACCTGAAAGGTCAGTGGCAAGTAGGTATCTAGCTTTTTAGTTATGCTGCTTAAGCTCATGCAGTCAAGGAGTTCACTTGAGATTTCCCTAGACTAGAAAATAGTATAGAAGAAGAGAGAAGACAATAAAATTTGTTTTCGGGAAATGGCATCCATCTCTGTGACACAATACAGAGCGAAAAGGGATGATATTCCCAAAAGCAACAGTTATAAGCTGCGGAAACTTATAAGTGAGGAGCTGGGGCGAAGTGAAGAGATTATTGATCTTGCGGTCAAAGGTAATTACAAAAAACTTCCTACTTATGTTCTTGGACCCGGATTTCCATAACTGCAGTTGCATTTGGTGTATTGTTTTTGTATACAATTATCTCTGATTCAAAATCAAATAATTGAAGAGATTATTGGTCTTGCGGTCAAAGGTAATTACAAAAAACTTCCTACTTATGTTCTTGGACCCGGATTTCCGTCAGTGCAGTTGCATTTGGTGTATTGGTTTTGTATACAATTATCTCTGATTCAAAGTCAAATACCAATTAGCTCTCAGATTAAAATGTTAAATGTACAGTCGGTCATAGTAAGTCCACAGCGTACTGTAAAGAATCCATGTATAATCCAACATGACATGACATGTATTATTGAATACATGGCTCATCAAGCCAAGATATACCTATAGACATCAGGTTACTCACAAGGGTTTCATAAAATATTGTACTTATGATTACCATACACCAGGAACTTCCAGAAAAGGAGTCCTAAAAGTCAAGCAATTTGTTGATCAAAATAATACCATGAAAGATGTTATGACCACTCTTGAGAATCTTTTACGTATCAATTCATGCATCCACATGGTGGTTCTGGTTTCTTTGGCAATCCGAAGTCTCATATAGTAGTACCAGACCCAATATAGACCATTTATATTATAGCAAGCTCTAATATGCAACCAGAAAGTCATTGCAGTTTAAAAGAGGGAGTCCTAGTGCCACACAGCTCCTGCTTACACAATGTCTGGGAAGGGTCAAGATGTACGCGTCCATGTAAGGTAAACAGTTATAATGTCATGGGCTGAATTATTATCTTATTGGCTGGTATTATCGGGGAAAAAACACCAAACACAAACAAAATGAGTGGTCAACAATTCAAACATACTCTGTCGACCAGAAAGCTTCTCTCCTGCCCCCTGCACAGAAAGCCATTTTCTTTTCAGAGAATAATCATGAAGTTTCTTATAGTTCCAAATCTAACTAAATAATTAACATAAAAAGACTTACCTGGGAATATATTTTTCTGGCTCCTTCCAATTGTGAAATCTCTGCATCAAATGTATTTACCAACTCCAATACTTCCGGTGTACTGACAAACCGAACAAACCTGCAATCAAGTACAACACACACAGTTTACAAATGCTGTTCAGCTGATCCAGATTCACTTATACATCTCCGACCATTACACTTAAAAATGGGAAGACCTATGATACATGGAGCCCTCTTTCAAGTCAGTTGCTGGTAAATGACTGTAAAGCCTAGAACATCAATTGGTAGTTAGACAAACCCATCCTCAGGGTTGTACATGTTAGTCCCGGGACTTGATCAAAGATGGTAGACTCGATGTCGAGATCA